>JAANSN010002970.1:0-20945 GCA_036850665.1 Dicranocentrus wangi | reverse complement strand
GCAATTATCTTAGTCATGCTACTCAATCCCTCTGTCCTGCCAATCTGTAAGGATTAAGCTTTTCAGTCTACAATAATGTATGATGTGAGCGTTTAAGTTATGCACAAATCGAATTTCTCACAGTGTTCTTACCTGATATTTTTTCGAAATTCAGTGTTTACCATAGCCGTTGTATGGAAGGCTATGTGTTTCCGAGAAAGACGACATGTTCTGTGTAAAGTTTATCCCATGAACTTAATGGAATTAAAAGAACAACATTACTTAATAATATGCTTTTTAATACCCCCTCGATTTGTACCATTTTTAGATGACGTTGTGCTTTCTATATTTTTGATATTAATGAGGAACTTATCGATGCAATATTGTAGTTTATTAAAATTTATTTTCCACTTATAATTTCCTGCATTCTAAGGGTATTCTTTTGTTGTTTTAGATGTCGCTGCTTAAGTTTTGTTCAGTTTAACTAGCTACAAACTATTTACTTTCAATGATTTTAAGTGAATCTTATATTATTGCAGCGCTTCAAAATGTTATTAGAAATCAATGCATACACTTAAATTTACATCCCAAACGTATAAAAGTACTCAGGGAAGTAGACTTGCTCCAAGAAAAAACAAAATGTTGTCTGGATTTGGGTGGACGTAAATCCCAAAAGGGGCTGTTGGGAACGAAGGGCGTCAGACATATTGTCAGGATGAAAAGGGTGTGACCAATATGAGCATTCTAGATTATAATCCCTGCCTGTTCTCGACGGATGAGCATTACCGAGATTTCTGTCGNATAATCCCTGCCTGTTCTCATCGGATGAGCATTCCCGAGATTTCTGTCGCAAAGGTTCTGACAAAAATACGTAAAATATATTTTTGATTTTTGTCTCACTCTCTCTTCTCTCACTATCTCATGCTCAGTACATCACCATAATGTGAGTATGTAGCACAGTTATTTTAATTGCTCACGACTCGATGCTTTCAATTTTCATACCAAGTTTTGCTTCAATTGATCAGTAAGCATAGAGGGAAAAACAGAAATCTCTCGTTACTTCGGCCGATAAGAATTAACAGGACAGCAATATGAACATGGTATATACGCGTTGTTAATCAACGTGCTACTGACTTATTAACCTGCGACCAAAGAATCAAGTTATTTATTAGTTTTGACCGTGGCGTCCGCCGTCTGTCTGGAAGTCTGTCTGTAGGGAAATTCTCTAGCATCCACAATGTTAAAAATTTTCTAAAATTTCTTTCACCAGAGGTATCATCACAACATTTGCTTGAGCAAAATCTCTTCCAATTCTATTGAACTTATCTCAAACACGGGGATTCTATTTGTTTCTAAAGTTTTATTAGAAAGTTATGCAACTGGTTGCAGTTACCGTTTATACAGTTGATTAAAATATCGAAAATTGTTGAACCTAAATTAGATTAGCGGTGTACGCAGCGCAGATACGTTTTTTGTTGTACAAAGTAAGAAAGGAAAGAGTGGACCAGTCGTTCTCCAATTGCTGACTATTATAATAATCTTCATATTTTTCCGTATAACACCAGTTTAGCTTCAAACTTCATATCAATAATCATGCACAATTGTGTCCAGTTTGTGAAAAGCAATAAAAAGCATTCCCAACTCCCAATTTATCCTAATTAAGACCAATTTAGAAACTCATGCAGAGTTCCTTTTTCTATTTTGTTCATCCTGCATCCCATTTTTATCGCTGCACTTACTTCTCTCTCTCGCTGAATGATTTTTGAACGTATTCATCTGATTCTGTCTCTGTCAATATGGCTGTACTGTGGGGAATACACCAGTCTTAAAAGTCTCACGTAGAGAATTACAAAAAAGCATTGCGCACTGATTAGCTCTTCCCTTCGGACAAGGGTTGTCGGGAAACTTTACTGCTGATGTTATTGTATCTGTCTCTAACATATTTCGTTTCACAGCTTGCTTACCACTCACTACTGCCACTACTGCAGTGTTCACTATAGTTCACTTTCCTAAGTACGTACGGTTTGCATATGAAAGTGTGGACGCACTGGTGGCGAGGCGAGGCTGCAATTGAAAGACAATAGCTTGGTGGAGGTACAGAGACAGGGTAAGGGTACCTCTCCAAAAAGTCCATATCCTGCTCAAGGGACAAAATGCAAGAGAGGCGACTCTCACGTTAGTTTACGCATTCATTTCGGGCTCTCCGCTGGTAAGGGATACCGTTTTTCAAAAAAGCATTAGCATTTAGAAAACTTTTTTTTTGGAGGGATCAAGCAACAAAAGCCCTCTGTGCTTACTCATTTGATATTCCGGCTCTGCTCTCTCATCATATCATTACATCATGTGTGTGTAACCAGATGTAAAAAAGGCAGGGACCGGAGGAGACGGCTTTTTTGTTCATACTTTATATTAAATCCTTATACTTATAAACTGGAATATAGAATCCCAAGTAAGGATGATATATATAAGGTATAAATTCCTATATAACCATTTTGAGTACAGGATATACACCATTTCATTCTCTTGAGTCCATATAACTTAAATGAGATTTTGGAAAGGGATTCGGCTGGCTTCATTTCGAGATACTGACGCAGCAGCAAATTATGCTACTGCAGGCTTTGTTCCTAGCTCTGTGCAGCTTGGAAACAGATGGGGAAAATGGAAATGTACAAGACTCGTCGAAAAACTTATAGCTCAACAGAGACCGAAATCCTTCAGAGGCAGGGTAGAAATGTGTACAGCTCTAACAGTGCTGCAGTGCAGATACCTACACAGTAAGTTTATGTCTCTATAACTAACAATAAGATGTACCTATGCCTTCTCAACTGCATGTTAGCTCTACAAAAGAAACGTAACTCGACCGACGCATTCAGAAACATGATGCCTCTTTTCATCCACTCTGCCTTGAGCAGGTTGTATGTAGAGAAAATGATTCTTTTGGTATTCTCTCCCTTGCTCGTCGAAATTTCAGGGAAGAAAATGGAAATTTTTCGAGTAGTTCCCAAACTTTTCATTTCCAGTCCATACTACATATATAGACACGCTATACATATTATGCTCCTCGTACCAGAAACGTATACGTAAAAGTATGTCGTGTGTGAATGAGAAATGAACCGAAGCAATATTCTTAGAGAAATGAAGTATTCTTTTTGCTTTTAAAGATGGTTCTATTTACGCATCTTTCAAGATGAAATTTAAACGAGTATTCTCTCACTCAAACTTTATATACTAACGTTCCTACAGATAGTTGTTGCAACTGATTTTTCCTAACACAATTTACCCCCGCTCATCAATGTCAGACTCTCAAACAATTGAGAATATTTGCATTTTCATTAAGGCAGATAAACCATTTTTTATAAAACTAGCAAATCACAGACAAAGATATTCTTGTTGAAAATTTTGGTGTTCAAGTTTAAGTTAAGTAATTCCAAATTTAAGACTTCCACTTATGGAAATGTAATTGAAAACCACTCTTGGAGCAAAGTTTCAATTGATCACAATTCATTATTATATTGGAAAAAATCACAATTAGATTCATCAATATGCATGATGATGTAATATTCGAATCACCGCTGGTAATGGGTTTTACAAGCAAATCCAATACTCAATATCTCAAGTGGTAACTTAATGATGTCTTGCGCGTTTTAATAAAAGAAACGAAATAACAAAAATATAGACAAAGTATTGAAATAATAACAATACGTACTCATTTACATTCCATTTTTGCAAGATTATGGTAATGCCTCCTGTCTCTTATTAACTCGTTTCGAAGGCTTCAGCCATATTTAAATATTTTTGCTCTTCCTTGCAATAATGTGGTTATATAACTTTCTCGCGCTGCCATATGTTATGTATCTAGTTTTATTATTAAAACTGTCCCTGCGTCATTAACAAAAGCAATTACATTTTTACCC
This sequence comes from Dicranocentrus wangi, assembly GCA_036850665.1. Lineage (NCBI taxonomy): Eukaryota > Metazoa > Arthropoda > Collembola > Entomobryomorpha > Entomobryidae > Dicranocentrus > Dicranocentrus wangi. The sequence goes on along the minus strand of JAANSN010002970.1, from coordinate 17,052 downwards.
TAGGAATTCGGAAATCGCCTTTAGCTATGCCTTTTCTGCGGTGAATTTATCAAACCGAAAGAGATTGAAGATAAAAAATGCTTACAATCAGTCCACGACTTTCGCCTTTTCCTCACTTGCCTCGTTATACAATGCGTTGCTAGAAGAGTTGCGAGCAATAATATGCATAGATATTTTCAAAGCAAGCTCATGGCTCATACATATACCACCACCACTTTTTCCATCCATTTATTATCATCAAAAAATTCTTTGCGAGGCTTCATTCACTCATGCTATATAAAATGTACGACATACACAGCGAACCAGGCTGTATTAGAAATCTAGCTGCTAGAAGAGCTTCCCCAGCAATAGCATATTGCATTGAGGGGACTCCTCTCTTTCATTCTCTCATTTCTCCTCCGACACAACTCACCATTCCCCATTTGCTCATAATACAATATTACATTTTTTCCCCGACTTGTATAACAAGTAAGATTAAATGGAAAAAGAGTTTTGTGCTCTGTGCAGCTAAAAAGCTTCTGTGTTGTGGAGCACCATCGTGTGTGCTGTCAGAGAGTGTGTGTAGAATGCATGTAATAAAACATACAAAGAGTGCTCTCTCTCTCTCTCTCCTCACACTTAACTTTTTTCCTTTCAGACCATACGCACTCATTTAATATTAGTGGAGAGGAGAGTGCAGGATTTTTATAAAAATATAAAAGACCGAATAGGGCGCAAACCATAGCGTCAGTTACCACCACCACCACCACCGCTGCTGCACACTCACAGCAATTCAATGAATCAAAAGGAATAACAGCACACCCCAGAAAACATTATCATCATGCTTTGCTTCTCACCAAAAACGAACACTCTTTTCATCCGTACTTGCGAGTATCCTCAATTCTTGTGTAATATCATCGCTCCAAAAAACTCTACATCTATATAAGTTTGTAATCTCTACCAACCAACGCTACCTACTACTTGGTTAGGATGGAAGGGAAGGGAATATATATATACCTATATATGAAAGTAATACAATAATAATAAAGCCTGCTCACACAGTGAAAAAGCCCAAGAGTTATAATGGGAGATGCGATATTATGTCGACTGACTAGGCCAAGGCGAGGTGTTCGTTTCGTACAAAATTATATATACACACACACCATATACATTTATGTTAGGAAACTTTGTATGAAAGCAAACAGTCGTTAAACTAGTCTACGTATTACCCGCATGTACTCCACCAGCTTTACTCGTCAACATTGAATGAGAATACTGAGAGATACGGCAACTTTGCACAGGGCATATATATGTAAAAAGCTGTCTTTATGTGCGTGTGTGTGTATTCTCTCTAGCTGTGCCTTAACCCTAGCAAAAGGAGACGACGACGGGAGGAAAACACTTATTACTACTCGCTTCTCCCTTTCCAATCCAATATATTTTTGATGAATAATATGTATGTACACAACACACAATCCAAATAGGAATATGTTTATCATGTGCATGTGGAATGTGCCCTATGTACTCATACTCATACCCATATTCGGCCAGATACTCTGTTGGATATATTGTTGTTCATGATGTGTAGTGGAAAAAAGAGCCTTTAGGACCGCAACAGACACAGAAAACTTGGTGTGCTGGTTCACCTCCTTATACAAAAAAAAGTGTACTGTGAACATCGTCTGTGAGTGAGCGAGTCTTCTCCTCTTTTGTGTACATTGTCGAGTGGTAGTAACAGAAGCAGCAGATCTTCTCGCTCAACTTGATGCCCAAGAAAGAATGGGCTATGCTAAGCTGTGCTGAGCTGAGAGAGCTGAAGCTAAAGTTTGTATGTGTAATATACTGTACGTTTCACACAACGGAGGAGCAGGAGCACATGAGAAGCGAATACAAAGGGGGATAGCAGCAGAAGGATAGACACAGCCTGTTTTCCTAGTTTTCCTGTCAGTCCTTAACAGAGTGTTGCCGAGGAAGGATCCTTGTCACTTTGTGTCTTTAATCATTAGTGCATATGTGCGTGTGGTCTGGTACTGGATTGACCTTTTGATATTGGATTTTGTTCTTTTCGGATTGGATATCTCTTTATTTGGATAAAATTGGATGGATATCTCTCTCCGGTAAGTTGAGCCTTTTGAGCTAACTATAAATTTGCTTTTTACAGATATTTGTGCTGTCGATTTGCTTCTTTACTTATACAAAAATACATGTCGCTATATAACTTTAACTACGCTGACGTCCAATGAATTGGGGTAAGGGTAAGCGCGACGTGGAATTTCTACCGATTGCTTTCGGACAGGGTTTCAAGGACTGGAAATTTTGAAGCGGCAGGACACTTTTTACCTTTGGGTTTGTTGATGAAGGAAGCAAGATGAATCTCTTGTCATCTGCATCGTTTCTCTACGTACGTACTTTCGTAGGCACATGGAATATTTGTTTTTAGGCATACTCTCCCGTGGTGGCTCATTCATTTACTTCTTTAATACGCTTCACCGACTTCACGCTAGGATCTGTTTTGGACATTTTCACGAGTAAATATGTAGACAATTTTCAATTTGAGTCATCTTCCATACCTTCCATCACATACCTTTGGAACGCATTTTCCTTATGCGATTTACAAATATGGTGGATCCACTCCCTGGAGTTAATTTAAGCATATTTCGTATGACTCAAATTGCTTCAGATATTACGGCTCGCTCTGGAAAGCTGCTGCTTTCCATTTTCATCATGGGTCAAAATCTAATTATTTAGGACTTGCTTCAAATCACAGTTTTCTACAAGAAGTGGATGTAGGTAGTAGCACCACAGGTCGCGGGTGGGTGTTGTAATTATATTTTCTGGAAAACCTTCGTAAAACGGATTTCCATTTTCTCTACCTACGTTATTCTGCATGACGATTAGAAGAGAAACATACATTTCATATTGTCCACCATTGCCTTTTCCGGTTAATAGTATCAAACTCTTTAGAAGGCCAGCATCTGCAGGAGAAAAAGTCTCAAGGTGACCAGACGAGCTGCTGAGCTCACATTCATTCAGTGTATTCTGCTGCACTAGCTGCACACATCTCCAAGCTGAGTACGTTTTCCAACTCTTAGGAAAACACACGTAAAAGTAGCAAGTAGCAGTTGTGTTGTGGCATGCTGTTTCTTCGGTGAGAATATAGAGAAGGTCATCGTTTATATTGACATTTTACAACGCTTCCACGTTTTACTCTGCTCCCTGCTTTCGAAGGATTTCATCAGGGGGAAAATGATTAAATATGCATGAGATCCAGATTTTACGTTGTTCCGTCCACACAGTTTCAAAACCCGACAAAAGTTTTTTGGTCTCACGAAAAAGTTCTTTTTTTTTAAAGCAGAAGCTTTAAAAGAATTGGACAGGGGAAAAAGAAAGCTCTCAAAAACGGGAAAATACCTACGCATTTCCATCCCCACTTTTATTGTGTTTTTACAGCAATTTTTTGTGCTCCTAAAAAGATCAATGTGAAGGGAAAATACTCAAAACGTGGAAAAGTCTAAAATGGTGGTGGTGGTGGTGATCCTTTTAAGGGAACCGTCATAATAATCATACCATACTTGTATGTGTCTGACAGGATGGCATACCACCACGAAATTTTTTTATGACAACTGATGTTTCCTTCGAATGCGGATGGCTCGTGCGGATTGAGTAGCTGTGTTGTTCTCTTTTCTCGTGCTCTTGGTATTCACCGTGTGTGTTCAAGCTGAAAACGAAACGACCCAAGGAGTGCGGCTTGATTGAATCACTCTGCTATACATATGCTTTTGGAAGAAACTTTGGACTTTACATTCCATGTCACAAGAAATATTATATGTATAGTGTACATTGTACATATACTGGACATAAATAATACTTCCTATACAGCAATTGCTTTTTTGGTGCTTTAAGGAAAGGGACATGTGAAATTTGTTTTTGTCCTCGATTGTAATATCATCGTGCTGGTATTGGACTTTTTTTTGGAATCATGACATATCCTTCAGGTGGGAAATACATGGTAGGTGCATTCAATACCCGAGCGAGGAAAAAAGGTGACCTGTAGGAAAAATGCATTAAGTCGAGTGTCACAATCCTACAAAAACCTGGCCTGTATTAAGGTTTACCAGATGAGTGAACTAATATACTTTTTTCAAAGGGGATGTTATTTCTGCTTCTTGTGTCACAGTGGAACTCATAATACTTCTTTAATGTGGGACTATCAAAGGGAATGAATCTCGAGAAAGAAGTATCAAAAGAGGAAAACTTGGGGATTTATTTCATTTTGGGAGGATGACGGTGATCGAGTGAAAAGGCTCATTATTTAGGACTCTGCTGTCGTATGACGGTTGGAGTGAAGGAAGAGGAAAGTACATGTGATTTTTTAAAGCTAGGTCGTCCCTGTTATTGTGACGTAGCTTGTGTGACGAAGAGACCCAGTCGTAATCAACAGATATTGATTTACTTTTATGGCAGTCACATTCATTAGTAATTTATATATGTAGTTATGAACAAGGAGGAGGATAATGAGCTTAAGGGTGAACTTGAAATCAATACATTGCATAATAAGTCAGCTTCCTTACATCAAACCATGGAAAATGTTTTCGTTAATTAATATTCCACATTATTAACAAAAAGAACAGCATATGGTAGGAATTAACCGTAGCAATTCCGAATTGAATGGTTATAGGGAATTTTTATTCACAAAACGCTACATCTACACCACCACGGATTCCTGGATTTCTGTGTGTGCACTGCAAGTGCCAGCTTTAAATTCAAATTTCTTTTCCCAAAGCCTCTCTTGTATTTTTTCCATTTCTCGGCAAACTCTCAGGGGAAACTGAAACTGAGCTCGGGATGGAAACGACTTTCGGAAATGGTCTCGAGGAACTATTACTTGGGTAATGTGGAAAATAGCAGTAGATATTATTTTCTGGCGTAACTAACTCGAGGTTTCCAGCTTTCCACGGTTTTTTCCTTCCCGAAACCATTTCCAGACGAATGACTCTAAAACTTGTAATTGCTGTCATAAATCCTTGCTTTGAAACAGTTATCAAAACATCAAATCCTTAATCCTTAAACATATACTCGTACGCTCATAGGAAAACTGCGACCAACTTTCTTTAGCTTCAAGTATTATTAGTATTATTGCTCATCTTGGTCGTGTGCTGGCTCACTCATCTCTCTCTCCCTCTCCTCTCCTTTCCTTGATTTCCTTTTGTAGTGATAACGCTTCCCAAAAATTTCATATTATGAACTCCCACTCCCTCTTCAACTCTTTAACTGCGCTTGCATTTGGCTCGGGTGGAGGATGTGTGCTCATCAGCGGTAAAAATAATATCTACGGAGAGAAGCATGCTGTGGGATCCACAAGAAAGGGAGTCCATATGGTGGATGTCTTTCAATGTGGTTGGTTTTACATCGGAAATTTTTGTGAATGCCAATGCTTGTTGAACCCTTTCCTTCCCTTTTCCGTCGCTCTCTATCAGTTATTATTATTATTATTTTACTTGCACCTCTTTAACATACCGCTTGTCTTTGTGGCAAAAAGAATATTAATCCCTTCCTCCTTTGACATGACTTTTACGCTTGAATACATCCATTTTGTAAATATTAATATGCCGCAGCCGCATGTAAGGATTCCGGGCTCTTGTGTGGTGGTTATATCCTTGGAGTTTAGTGCTAATAGGTCTTTACTATTTTTACCCCTACGCCACATTCTATTTGTTTACAAACCGAATTAATGACTGTGTCTTGATCTCCTCATAATCTTGGGTAGTTTTAATAATAATTTCACTTCTGCATTAAATTATATTCTCATGGTCCAGTGCACACCGTGCGTAGTACCACACACGTAATCCCTCGACTTGTTATAGCTCTCCCAAATTCAGCACGGGTTGCCCCGATAATGAACAAGTTTGGTCAGTATGCATGCACAATAATGGACGAACCACTTAAATACAAGCATTTTTCAGCTTTTCAAACAGGCAACACGGCGTAATGCACAATCACCCTTCCCCTGACGACTCTCGTGGATTTTCGTGTGCACTCTACTCTACATGATCATTCACATCAATTCCGTCCGGGAGAATTATAACAAGTTGATTAGCGAGTTCTCTCTTGCGAATGAATGAAGTAATAACATGAAAGCACTCACGATAGTCACAGTCGAGTCCAAGCACTTTGTAATGCTGAAATGCTGTTATGGCAAAAGGAGTTCACTTTTACTTCGCTCTCCACAAAATTTGATCACATCACACATTTTGGGTGTGATCGGTCAGAGGAAGGCGACAGCATTCACAAGTCGAGTTTTGTGAGCCTTTTAAAATGAATTCTCAATAGATTGAGAAATTATTAATACATACATGCAGTTCACCAGATAAAAATCTCACCAGCCACTTATCGTTAGTATCTTTCCATCATATCATACCATATTCAGCTTGGTAAATTAACAAAGGCTTCACAACACTTTCTGCTTTACATAATTATACCAGCAGTACTTTTTATGGCCTAGAATGCATACATGTGTGATTTGATTTGAATGAGAATTATTTAATAATGAAGAGAGTTGGATCCATTGATTCATCCTCCAGTACCAATTCAATGTAGAAGGTTGAAAGCGTGTGCAGTCCTTACGAATTGATACTGAAATTTTAAACCGGGTAAGTCTAGATTAAATATGCGCTCCTGTAAAAAGTGACTAAAAGTGATCTTCACATTGCATGCAGAGCATATATTCTTCAATTTCTTCACGCATATACATGTATAATGAACTAAATTCGGTGTTTTTGTCTAAAAGGCCAGAATTTTCCATTTTCCTTTAACTATTCATGTCAAATATTTAGTGGCATAGCGGGCTTCAGCATACTGAATTTATTCAGCCGGGGTTGATAATCAATCTTTCATAATGTACTAGCCAGCCCTGTTTACAAGTAGTGGAGAGTATTGTTTTCTCTTCGAAGCCTCCTTTCACGTAAAATGCTCGTCGACGGAGCAGAGAAAAACGTGGTAAAACCATCTCATTTAATACGTATATACATTTATGCATCCGTCTTTGTACATGATACATATCAGCACTGAGCAGTTTTTACATAAATAAAAAGACAATAAAAACTTGATTGCTATTACATTGTCTTATTGTCTTTTTGTAGCGTGGCTCAGCTCAGCTAATGGTTTATAGGATATATAGATACGGACGGACTGTGCGTCAAAGCATGATAATGTCGAAGCTAGAAGAGAAAAAAGTGTAACGCGGTACTGTTCACGTCACGTCGTACTCTAGCTCTCTGCTTCTATAAATGGAACATAATACAATGTCTTCTCCCACATCATCCATCTCCACCCACGCTCCTTCTTTGACAAAGTGGAGGATAGTCGACTCAGAGTTCCAGAGATTATTTTATTTCAATATAAGAATTCTGAAGTTTGTATCCAGTTTATGTTTCGACTGAGTGAGTTTGTCAAGACAAAAAAAATGTTTTTGAAGTAGAGCATAACGAAATGTGTCGTGATTTCTGGCTCAGTAAAGGTGAGAAGGTTTGATCGTAGAGACAAGAGGGATAGGAGTATGTAGTTATCCAGGCAAGTGGAAACACACCTTTTATCCGGACACCACTCACTCAATCTTCTTTTTCTCGCTTAGCCGCGCACCATGAACACTGCTTTTATACACGAGCATATCTTTGCAAGCTGTTAAGTGCACCACAATGGTTCCATAAGGCTCATGTGAAAATGTGATAATTAGATTGTATTTTGTAGCGTGTTTTCTGTCATTTTAAGCCATATCTTTGAACCCTGAATTCTCTCGGTTTTCTTACTTGGTGCATTCCGGGATTCATTATAAGATAATTTAACGCTGAGGTTCTCGTAGGAATGGTGTATGGCAAACCTTATTGGACTGCGTGCAAAGGACTATGTACATTTGGACAAAATACAGCAAAAAATTGTTGTTTTCGAATCGAATGAAATATTGTTTCGAATTTTTTCAGCTTCGCAACACACTCTCCTTATAAAATATTATGAGTATTTTTATTTCATCAGTTCTTTGAACCCTCTGATTTTCACATTCTTTACTATTGGAATTACCTGCATTGAGTTTGTTTTATTTTGACATGCCTTCAATCTAACATTATGTAAATAACCTGTCACTTCAACCGTTCGTATTTCATTTTTTCAAAGTTTCATAAACTCTGAAAACATCAGAATACCAATCAACTTTAGTTGACAACCTTTTCCCTGAGCATCTTTCTAAAAAATAGTGTTCCAGCAAATGAGCTTTCCGAAGAAAGTTGACGACGTTTGTCTTCCCAGAAGAACATATAATATTGAAGTGAATGCATCCCCCTCAATAATGAGATTCACTCCGCTGTTTATTATTCACCCTACCTTATTGTGAGTTACTCTTGACGAAGGGACTTTTTTTGACTCGGCTCCTGCTTTAAAATTTCCATAGAAAAACCGGTCTTGGAAGTTTTGATTTGATTGCTCTGATACGCCGTGGACAGGAGAAACACGGTGGTGCATACAATGTACATATATATACAATATACACGTTACAAACACAGCAACTTTTTCCACCAAGACATATTAACGTATCCACTTTGGAAAATTGACCATATTTTTGTCTGAGCAAGTGTAGAGGCTTCTTTTCTGGTCCACGCTTTTTTGTAACCTGCTGGAGCTTCTAATAACGCTTAAAAGCTGTCAGAAAACCTGCCGGTTGGATAGTATTATAATTCACCATTATTATTAATAATCATGAACACGCATATACTTATAAGGATGTTTTTTCTTCACAAAACTGAGAATTATAAGGGTATTATGGTGGTCGGAGAACATGTTCTCTCTGGAATTTTTAATACCATATTTTCACAGAACGAAAAAGGCAAGCTCATCACCAGTAATTTTTTTTCTGGAGACTTGATAACAGACTATAAATCAGTTGATTGAATCGACTAAAATTGTTTTTGGTTTTATAGTCGGTTGTTTCCAGCTGCCGTCTTTTCCACTCGTTTTTCTCTGAGAAAAACTGCCAGTTGGTCCACTTTCAGTGGGATTTCGTTCTGGTTGCCTGCATCTCATTTTCTCCTTTCAGTACTTTGAGAGATGATGATAATTGCCTTGTATTATGTTGTTCTTAAAACTTCCAAACCAGTAGAAAATGAGCGTGGTGATGATGCCTCAAAAAAAGTGTACTCACACATCGCGTTAACGGAAGGGATGGACTGATACTACTTATTATATTGCCGTAAAAGTGTAGTCCGTAATCAAAGACCTAATTTTGATTTATGTGACTTGCTCCGGCTGCGAGAGGCACAGAAAAAGTGGATGGGATGATCATCCTTTCAGGTGAATTGGTGTCTGGTCTGGTGTATATATATGCACTACGTACGCTTTACAAATCCTCCCGTGGATTCTAGTCTGCTACCCAGAGATTTTCCTGTTTCTCGGATGAGATTTTTTATATTTAAAAAAAGTAATCTCAATACTGCTCGTAGGTTTTTCTTTGAAGGAGGAAGAAAATGACGAGATCCTTTGGCAAGATATATCCCTTGACTGTTATTGACTGTGTGGTGGTGGGGTTCAATCTTGTTTGTTTCACAGCTTGTTCAATGATACTCTCTGCACGTTGGTGTTATATTTTTAGGTAGTTTGTTGAAAAAGGGTCAGCTTAGAGGCAGACGCCTTATTCTTTACCTGTTATTTATCGTCGGCTATTGTATTGTGAAGTCCATAAAAGGGCCGGTCTTCCAGTATTTTATGGTTCATCGTATGTAGCTAACACACTTTCCAAAATCCGCTGTCATACTTTTCCCGAAAAAACGTGTTTTTAGGAATTTTCAAAAAAAAATGTCGATACTCATGACTGAAAATGGTTTTGGTTTCCGATGAGTTTTCACGATTGCATTGATGAAAATAACCAATAGGTTTTTTTCAAGAGAACAGTTATTTTCCCCCAAGAGACTTTTCAACATATGTCGTCCCAAAAAACTCAGTTCAAGATTCAGTATCCATCCCTGCAGCCTTTCTTGAGTAGGGAGAAAAAGCCAATACTTTGGACCTTGTATTGAGGGCTTGCATCATCATATTTTTATGAGATGAGATCAGCCACAACAAACAAGACAGTTTGAAGAGTGTACACGTATTTTAATGTGATTGGGATCACCAACAAAAAATAGACCCTTTTTCTAGGGCTTTGATGATGTATGGACATGGTATCGTGCCGCCGTACAGTTTCCGGTTGATGCTGTAGATTCTCCCCTGATATTAACATGGGAAAACAGGGAAATAATAAAAAGAGGCTTCGAAAAAACTGTATTCAATTTAATACCCTAGCACCGTGGTGGTGTATAGGAAGGAGCCATACACTTTAGAATTTAAAGACATATACCTAACTCAAGTCAAATTCATATAGTTTCACAGTTTCATTTTCATTAAATGACTTCCACAACTGCACCACATTTAGAGAGGAAGTGGGCTTTTTCATCTAGGTAAATATAGATAGATACCAATGCGTTTTCCCCTGTTCCCTCCAGCGTTTCATCTCCTTTTATTACTGTGAACGAAACGAAAATTTAATTAAACCTGTGTAGTTTTCATTTGCCTTCGATGGTGTTTGGTTGGTAGAATAATGTTTGTACGGGTGTTTATTGCGTATAACTACTACACACTATAACTAATTGTGAGTATATACGCTGTGTAGTTCATTTCTTTATGCGCAATCTCTAAAAATAATTTTATTGTAGTTTGTAGTGTACCCCACACGCATCATTATCAATTTCTGCTGGTAACTAAATCTCAAAATATACCGGATTTCTACATAAATTAACTTTTTTAAGCAAAGCGTAAAAGTTACAACGCATTTGCTAAATTTTCTCTTCAAATTTCCCATCTCCTCGTTAACTTTGCCAAAGGCTGGTCATTAATCTTGGGAAACTTTTAATGGGAGTGTATAACTTTATTAAATCTGTCATCTTTGAGAATGCAACATAAACGCTGCCAGTAGAGCGATGAGCAGAAGAGCAAACAAATTCTCAATTTTCCCATTCATTTTGGTAATTCATGCTCTAAGAGAAATACTTTTTATGTACATATTCGCATCCACATCTCCTATATTTAACCTACCACCCGAAGCATATTGTTGGTTGATAGTGAGCCCATCCTGAATGGTTTATAATACTGGTGCAATTTGTTTTCTACGAGGAAGTCTGAAAAATACAAGAAAAAACACTGTTAAAGTTCATATCATATACTAGTCAGGCACTGCAAGCAAGCAATATTTCTTTCAAATCTCCTCGAAGAAAATCATTAAGTGGGTGTGCTTATTGAGTTGAAGATGCCTTTTTTGTTGATTTTCCCCTTTATCCTGGTAGACTTCTTCCATTAAGAATGATCTTTATTGTTTTCTTGCTGATGCTCCTACATCTTCACATACCGCGTATTAATCTCTGGTTTATCTTATTTTCGTGGAAGCCAACACGCCTCGTCAATTTCCATTAGAAAAAAAAGTTCATGCTCAATACCTGTCTAGTTCGTGTACAATAAAAACCTTTTATTTTTTTTCAAAAATTTTTACAGTCTTTTTCCTTGTCTATAAATTTCCTGATGCTACTATAACTCATCGCGTATTGTGGGAGTAAGATAAAAATAACTAAGGTTTTTATTATTATTAGCTCCTATAATATTCGCATCATTTCCTTAAACAATTTAATAACTTTATCAATTACAAATTCACACCATGTCCACTCCACGACACAACCTTCATGAAAAAAAAACGAATAAATTGTCTCTAGTCTCAACTTTCAAGAACCTTTTTGACAACTTCATTCCATAAATCAGTTATTTTCATGAAAGGTATAATTGCGTATTTTAGTTGTGTAGTATGCCTCGTTGTCAGTCAGTAATAATGATTTAGCCCGGCGGATGATACAACCACAACCAGTTGAATGAAATAAGTCTCTCATACTTTTTCAAAAAAAAAACAGGCAAATTACTATCATTACAGTTCATTAGGTGTGAGTTGATGGAGGAATTTTCTCAAAGATAATGAATGAGCTGTTGTCGATTTTGTCATGCACAACGTGTTCCACGTCAAAGCACAATGATGCCATGTTTGTAACGTAAAATGTGTTGAGTGATGCGTTGCATGATAATTCACATTATCGAGTCGAGATTATACGATGTCCACCACGGCACCCTAGCTGTTTCGTAAGTAGTGGAAAAGTATAGTAACTCGTCAATACAATACAATACACACACATTGTCATTGTCACATTGTCTTTGTGCTGGGCTCGCTCGCTATACTCGCACTTTACCTGACTGCTCATACCTGTGTCGTCTGGTGTGAGAGGAGGAGAGGAGGTGATAATGAAAATAATTTTTAGTCGTTTTTAATTCATTGCATGCACCATTTCTTACATGCATGTATGTACCTATATACTCTTTTTGAAGAGACCAGTCGGAAAAGTTGAAGTCCTCAATTAACGTCTGCATAAATTCCCAATGTTATTGATTAACCGGCTTGACGTTCCTTTTCTTCTTGTGTTGCGATTACAAGTTACAAGTTACAACACCGCCGCACTGGGCTTTTGCATGTCATTCATTTCTTGTCGATCTTGATGTCACGAAAACAGTGGACGGCTAATCTTTCTGGTCCTGAAATCAACTTGTTGTAGTACATTTATTACTACTACTTTTTAGGTGCACCGAGTGCACTCGTCCGCACTGTCGCAGGTCGAGCAGTGTACTTTGTTGTACAACAGAACATGTTTCATTCTATCTTTTCTGTCTTCTATTCTTTACATGCATTTCCCTTTGCTCCATCATCATCAGCTCGATCAATGCCGTGTGTGGTGGTGTGGTGACTGTGATGATTAGAGCTTTTGCTTTTCTACAATACACGATGACGCGGATGACGACCACTGTGAGGAGTAAATGTGCCCATGGCGAGCTATCAAACCTTATTTGTGATTTGATCGTAGTATTATTACAGTTTACGTCTAGCGAACGTTACTTTTGATAGGTATACCTGTCGTAGTAAAAAACGTTCGTTTTGGATGGCTTTGCTAAGTAGGCATAAGTTATAATATGCATCTTTGCATACGGTTGATAATCAATAGGTACTATGCATCAGCTGAAAAATTATATATCCCATTTATCCATACATTCCCATCGTAAAAACGTTGCGCTGTCGGGAAGTTCACTTGGTCTCAGCTGAAGCTGCTCTTTTTTTATATCAAGCATAAAAGCCTCTGTTGTACATACCCCACGTCCGACAAACGCTGGCATTAAAGAAAGTCTCTGACTCTGTGTGTGCCCACTGGAAGATCAAGATCACGCGTTGGTTTAGCAAGAAAAAGGGAATAATATTCAGACGGATGATATGTTTCTGCTACTCCATTGCAGCTCCTGCGATAATATGATGATAGCGAAATAAAAGTCCAAAAGAAAATAGCGCTTTTTTTCTCTCCTTTTCCATAGAATCGCATTACATATTCCTAAGACCTGTCTTGGGCTGTCTTCTCCATTTTCCGCCGTTTTCTATCCCTGAATATATACATATTATTATACGAGAGGAATACACTCACGTACGATTTGTACATTTCTGAAATGGTTATTTATTCCATCCGTAAGGTTCGGGCATTTTCCTTGATATTCTCTTCCTCCTGTTTTTCTCGCTCTCTCTCTCTCTCTCACTCTCTTTGATACATCTTGGCCTGCATGCACGAATTATTACATCACTCCTACATCCGTATGGCCGATGGTCGATCCGTATATGTAGTTGAGGATTAATAATGTGACTTTATTTCATTCAATTCGATTACTCGCTATATATCAGTTCACTTGTTGGATTGTTATTTCAGAGTAGTAAAAAGATATTATTCGTTTTTGTTCGCGTGTGTGCTTACTACGCATACACACTACAGCATTCCTTCCTTACACGCATCCATACATTCATTTTTTGGTTTTGCCTAAGTATACACTCAAACTCAATGAAATAATGGAAATATATACTTACACAAAATGAGCGACACATAAAAAGACAAGGCATGTAATAAGTACGCAACTGTTCATAGGAAAAAAACACTGTGAGCAAAAGCACGAACATAAATCAACCAGATTCACAGAGAGTGGAAAAGAGACGATGAAGCAGCAGCGATGGAAAAAAAGCGATGGATGAAATGAAGCCTGTGCTGTGTTTTGTTGCATATTATATATAAAGTTTTCTAGCTTTGCCATATAGGTTCACTGAGTAAAAAGACTGGCAAAAGTGCTGGTGAAGCTTGCTTCGTCGTCGCTTCTTCTGCTAAAAACATGATATACACTTTGCTCAATGCATTCTCTCTCTCTCTCTCTGGTAGTATATGCACACGAGTTAAAGTTTTCGGTAGAGCTTGTACATGCATGTGTTATCATTATAGTTTCTATCTCTTTCGTTTTTTCATGTGTTCAACCTGCCCGAAGATGCTTCACAATTCTGCTGCCTAGCTGTGCCTGCTGTACATATACGTGCGTACTTTGTACCTAGTGTTTATGTTGCAAAGTAATCTTGTCGAAACTAACATCTCTCTACTCTAGACTGGCAATGTTTCTTCTTTTTAACTTTTTTCGCTTCTTGGTTGTTGCAAGTAAGTAACTGTAATAAGTGACGGAGGAACTCAAGATTGCACTGCTGGTGCTAGCTTACTTGCTTCGCTCGTACATACGTAGTTTACTTGCATTTTACGTTGGGATTGCGATTGCACTGGGTGGTGGTGGGTTGGTGGAAGTTTGAGTAATGATGATGGTGCAGAAGACGATAGTTGGTTTGAAACTCGTTGTTTTTGCACCGCTACATAGTAATATGTGGTAATAGTCAAATAATATCTTGAAAGGGAATTCAAAAAACTCTTGTCGATCTTTTTTTTGTTTTGTATTTTTTTCATTCTATTGATGCTGCACCAAGGATTCGGCCGCCGCAGCTTTTAAATACATCTCTCTCTCTCTCTCTCTCTCATCAGCTTCCTCTATTAAAGCCTTTTAAACATGTTTACTACGAGAATGTCCTTTCTTCTTATACACATGATTGTTCAGCTGTTCTATCTTGGAACGTGTGATACGGTGATAGTGAAAAGAAAAGGGATTATCAGGTTTAAAAACCTTTCTGCTGCTGCTGGGGATGGAACTCTTATATAGCGTTGCTGTAATAATCCATTAGAATGTCCTTTCTTCTTATACACATGATTGTTCAGCTGTTCTATCTTGGAACGCGTGATACGGTGATAGTGAAAAGAAAAGGGATTATCAGGTTTAAAAACCTTTCTGCTGCTGCTGGGGATGGAACTCTTATATAGTGTTGCTGTAATAATCCATGGAACATTTTCAAAGATGATGAAGAGCTTAGCACAAAAGATGCAATCTGGTATTTAGCCTGTAGGATGTTATGCATTCATTCACCTGCTTGTAGAAAACTTGCGTCAATATATATACGTGGATATTTTGCTCGGTTTGTCCACACACACACACACAGAGGATTTGGCTCTTGCCGTCATTTTCATATTCATGCAATGCACGCCACAGAAATACCATTTGGTAACTTTGAATGCGCTAGTGGAGTGGTGGTGGTGGAGGATTCGTGTGTGTGTGTGTAGCTATATATTACTCCATTGTGAATTCCGTCAGTGCTCCTCGGATTTTTCTTCTTCTCTTGTTCATTTTTCTCCTTTCAAACAACTTGTGGTAATAAGCCAACACATTTATAGTTCATCATCATCATCATAATGGTATTACTTGCGTCGTGTGGTGGTGATTGTGCACCAAACTCAAGGAACGAGACGGATTACATGGTGAGTTTAACTCGATGTGAATGAATTCAGGATGATGATGGTGGTGTTGAGGAGATGATGTCGATATTTTTCGCAGGGAATATTATTTGGAATTTTTTTGCATCGGGAACAGAGAGAGAGAGAGACGCAATCAAGATATTGTTTTGAAGTTTTAAACTTTGAAATAAACTTTGAAAATCTCGTTCATTGTCCTCTCAAGATTCGCTTGTTGATAGAACATATCAAAAATTCAAATTGAGTTTTGAGCGAAATTGCCAAGAAAAAAAATGAAATATCATCCTTTTCATAGATTTTTTTTCATCTTGAAAGAAGAGCTAGATGCTTTTTATTCCATTCGTCGGTTGGCTGGTTTGTCGATGATCATCACTCCTGACAATGATTATGGTGTTTTAGTGATGAAGTCGGTAATGACTTGACTTTGGTTTGGTTGGTGGAAGGGTAATATAAAGGTTCTCGTGGATGGATGATCTCGTGAGTGTAGGCAATTCAAAACGAAAAAAAAAAACTTTTGACAATGTAAGCACACATTCAGAGAAAAAAAAAGTTTTAATACAGTGGGAATGAATACTTCACAATGAAAAAATATGTTCTCATTCGTCTCTACTATTTTGTTGCATTCTTTTTCCTATTTTACCGACCAAGCAACCTTGTGATTCAGGTTGCATTGCATATACGCATTCAATTTTCTGGTGGTTTTTTTTTGTCAAACCAGCACATTAGCCAGACAGCCAGCGAAGCATATACAGTCAGAAATTTTTCCTTCACAGTTTGCAGTTTGCATGTCCATTGTGTAAATTGTTTTATTTGTTTAAGTTATATCTAAATGAGGGAATTGGTAATTAACCCTTTCCGGCTATTTTTTTCAAGGGTGATTATAATTTTTTTTCTGTCTGCCTGCATACTTTTTGGAGACTTGATGTAGGTATCATCATCCATGGAGGGATATTCACTTTTTGTGGATAATTATATTACGCAGAAAGCCTGTCTGTACACACGAGGGCTTAAAACAGGTGTGAGTTTTCCCATTTTTACGTTTCTTAATTTGATCCGGTGGTGGCTTACCTCATTAAAAGGAGAAGAGTTCAGCTAGTCCGGCTGGTTTGATACGAGTATATACCTATGTGGTTTTTCCTAGGTGAACACACATATTTACAACGACACGATGTTCCATCATCACCTGTCTGATAAACACGGATTGTTACTTGAATTGCGCATCTTCTTCCCATGATCACAGCTAATAATCTTGCTACCAGTAAAAAAA
>JAANSN010002969.1:0-20951 GCA_036850665.1 Dicranocentrus wangi | reverse complement strand
CCAAGATTTTTCTACTTTAAGACACAATTAAACCGACCATTCAAGTTGTGGCCTTACCAATAAAATGTATACAATTTTATGGGAAACTGGGCGGGACGGAATATATTAAGTTTATTTGTGTTAATGAGAAAAGGTGAGATTTTTTAAACTTAGCGAAAGGTCACATTATTTGGGATTGTGAAAATTGGTAATCCATGTTAGTATAGCAAATCAAACATGAATTTCAGCAGCAGCTCTGAACTTTTCTCAAGCAGACAAGTTGTTTGCAACAGGTAATATATGATACGATAGATGCGCGCTGCGTATATATGCAACCAAGTAAATATGCAGGCAAAAACGTTATTGGAAAAATAAAAAAGCAATTCCATGAGATCCTTATCGAATTTGGAAAGAAAATGGAAGAATTTACGCAAGTTGTAAAAACCGTTGGTTTCAAAGGTGAAGAAACAGCGAACTGATCGTGAGCTCAACAGATTCCACATTCAGTTGCGTGTATCTAGTCACTCTACATCGTGCTGGTACAAGTAAAATTGTAATTCAGTTTTACAAGCACGTCAGACACCTCAAGAAACTGTCTAACTTTCACTTATTCCGCCTTTACTGTTTGCGTTATAACCCAGCAAATGCAAGAAGGGCAGCTTTATAATGATACGAAATTGTTTTTAGGCTATGGACCAGTAAACCAAAACTTAATCTATATTGTCACTCAAAATGTTTATGGCTGACTAAGTTCTCATTTTATAATTTTTCTACACGTGACTGTCTCGTTATTGTCATTGTCAAATGTCAGTGAAAACTTGGAAAGTGTATCTTCTACCTTCGAACCACGTCGTACTACGTTGCACAAATAGTTCCTTCAGAACGCCTTCTCCTCGGCCTTCTTACCAACTGATCTGTTTGTGGAAGAATACAACAGGATATAAGTGTTTCGCATCATCCATTTTCAACGCACTTTCTCGTAGGAACGGGAACGTCGGGAGTTGAACAAGAGACTCACGTTTACAGAAAGTGCCACGCTCATACTGGAAGTTCGTATAATAATCTTCGTAAACTACTTTTGTTGATACTTGCTCTTCCAATTTCAGTCACATTCACTTCACTCAGTGAATACTTAAACTTTCACAAACCTTTTATTTCGAACATATCTCACTGTCCCTTGCTTATTTGAATAGGTACGTAATAGGACAAAGGATGGAAAATGTGGATGACAAAATTCTGCCTGGGAATCGCATAAAGCAAAAAAGATTTGCTGAAACCTGCTGCGCTGTTTTGACTATTTTCACTTTAGCTTCACCATCACATCCTAATCGTAACAACCATCCGCATGGATTGCTTTGCATTACCTTGGATCCTCTGGTTTCCTCGCTTTTTCTACGGAATCCAAGCTGCATAAAGCAGAGAGACGGGGCGAAAGTGGGAGCAGAACAGGCGCAACACTCCTGTTTCCTTCCATGCTTGCTTTCCTTCTCATGAGAGCGCTTGAAACGGAAAGCTTTCTTCACTATCTTTAGGATACGATCGATCTTCTTCCATGTGCGAAATAATGCTTACCAAAAAATACGTCGTCTATGGTTCCATTCTAAACGTAAGGAAAACTAGGAAAAGAGTAGGTATAAGCTGATACGGGTTTATTGGTGTGCGTTCAACAAACAATGCTGGCTCTCTGAAAAAATGAAGCTAAACAAAATATTTTGAATTTATTTACAACGTGCACGTTCACACAAAAACACAGCAATGTGAACATGTAAAATAAAAGAAAAATAAATTAATAAATCCGAGATAAATATTTTGGCAACTAACTAACTGACTACATTGAATCACCCGATTAAAATAAAAGAAAAATAAATTAATAAATCCGAGATAAATATTTTGGCAACTAACTAACTGACTAAATTGAATCACCCGACCTCTGAACGAATGTCAACAGCATAGATTTAAGAAACAGTTTTGTCCTCTTCTATGGTCAACAGTCTACAAAGCAAAATATAAGAATGACAATTTTCATAGTATGCGTCTTTAAAGCTAATATTGGTGACAACTACAGGTAAAATTCAGTACAAGCTTCAATCATATTAACCCAGTAGGAAATAATAACCCAGTAGTATGCATGTCGCGCGGTAGTGTCCATAAAATAAAACGACGAAAGCATCAATGTCATTATGTAAAATTCCCTATACTATACGTATACTAACTTCATGAAGTCATGTACAACCATGTATGTAAGTCGACATAATTTTTAAAATGCTAATTATTATTAGGTGTTGGTTGTTTTACTTCGCACTCACATCAGCTCTACTGCTTGTCTTTATCCTGCTACTGGGCGGGTGGGTGTCCTAATACTCCTAATATAATATTAATTACGAAGTAAAAAAATGAAATGGACGCACGCTTCACTCATCATGTATGACATGGATGGACGTCGGCGACACACGGAATCTGATGAGCCAAAAATTTAGCGCCCAACGTGGGGCTCGAACCCACGACCCTGAGATTAAGAGTCTCATGCTCTACCGACTGAGCTAGCCGGGCTACACTTGCACACGAGTGGGCAAAATGTTCCAGTTACACTAGCACGTACATGGAGCAGGATATCATACACGGCACGCACGGGCGGGATAATATAGGGGTCTCCTCGTCTCTCGTTTTCGGGATACTTTTACTTACGTTACAAACGTCCGCGTCCGACCCACATCCACATTTCCACATGCATCCACAAATCCACATCACAGAAGATAAGAATTTTGGGGATTTCGGTTTTTCCTTTACTCTTTCCTTTGTATTGTATTTGGGATTTGAGAATGCGTATTCCATTATTCCATAATATACAAACTCAAAGTGAGGAGGTATGTTACAGCAGGCAGCGGAGAAAGACTTGTTTGTTTTACTCCTCAATGTAAATATATGGAATGTCTTCTAGTCTACGACGGTACGCACGCCAGTGTTGTACGATACATGGCCTAAAGAAATGTCACAAAACATTTTTGCTTTCCACCATGCATAGGAGGATTCTGCCAAAGTATTTTGGTTTTTTAGGCCGTCGTGAGTCGCAAAATTATTTTCAAGATCATACATATAATGTATATGCTATGCTGCATGCTTCGATATTTTAGAGGTTGGATGGAAATGGAAATCAAAAATCAATCAATGGAAATTTAAGTAGCATCCCACCACAACAGACAGAGATGATAATATTGATTAGTAAACGTTTGTGATTTATTCGTAAAGACTTTTCGCAAATTGTATAAATTGGTTTCTTTGAAGTGTGGACGATTTCATTTTTCTTCTTATGAACAGTTCAACGAACATTGCAAATTCACAAATAAAAGCACGCGTTAAATTCCCGTCTACTCTTTTCATTAGGATAAAGAGGGACACATTCATATATGAACAATCAACACTTCAAATTTACGTATAACAGTTATATTATAGTACACAGCGTACATCGTACATACACATACGGCAAACTGATTACATATATGTCCTGCCTGGGCATATGCTATATACTATTCACATACTTACATAAATATATTTAAATGTACAAGTACAAGAGAAAATGAAGATTCTGTATATGACATCAACATTTTTATTTCAGATCTTTTAAAATGTTTCAAAGCAGTAAAATGTTGGGNTATATACTATTCACATACTTACATAAATATATTTAAATGTACAAGTACAAGAGAAAATGAAGATTCTGTATATGACATCAACATTTTTATTTCAGATCTTTTAAAATGTTTCAAAGCAGTAAAATGTTGGGAGCCCCCAACACACATATTATTACAGTGACTACAGACAGGTCAGTTGCATAATATCTATAACTATTATATGTAGTTGAAACTATTTATTAATAGCACATTATTTATACAAATAATGGTTTCATATCATATTTACAGATATATACTAAGTACAAACTACAGTGCACTACGGTAGTACAGTCAGAAATGCTCATCATATCATAAGTATCTGTTTACTGCTACTCTATACTAAACAACAATGTCAGTCACAATGATTATGATTACAATCGAATAGCTAATCGTCGGAGTAAATTTGTAGCGTAGCGTTCCACAGGATTCTTTTATAAAGGTTTCGCTAAAATGTTATATGACTTTTCAAAAATGCATAGTTTGCAGATGTACGTGTGTTGCTTTTCGTCTAAACATTCATTAATTCCTTAAGGTATTATTACATACATTATTATTATTATGGGTTCTTATTATTATTAAAGCAAGAAATAAAACCAAAAAATATTTCACCGGGTTGAGATATTTTGTTGTAAATATATACTGTGTGTAGGCACAACCAAAATTGCATGTAAAGCTAAAATTGTTTTCTTAGGATGTGATTTAAAACTTAATACTACGTTTACAGTCATGTGCATGACTGCGTGACACACAATAAAAGTCCTTTAAAGTTAAAAACGTATGGTGTGTGATCATACCGGTATGTGTTACTACAGAGTTACCATTTTCCCTTAAAAACGAACACACGACATCATGACACTGATAAAAGCTGCACTGAATGTGTAGCTATAAAATTGATTATGATTAAATGTATTATTATTACTATTATTACAGTATGTATGTAAACACAAAAAAGACATTAAACCGTAAATATTTTTATCACATTATTCAGCAAACGACATTTTGGAAATTAGTAAAAACGAGTCTATTATTTCTACTTGTTTGTATCTTGATTGACTTATTGTGTAATATATATTCACGGGTAAAAGTGGAGCGAAACAGCGTAAAAACATTAATATCTTCAATCCTTCAACTTCAACGCATCCTGTGATAAATAGCATCGCATTCTCAATTTCCGATTTTGATACTCTTCATCAGTCCAGTTACTTGTCACTTTGGTTGGATTCGCATCATCGAGATACAGTAATTGCCCACATAGTACATTACATAGTATATGTTAAATTATGAAATAGCGTTTACATATATAATAAAGCAGTGGATGGACACAATCGAGATGAGGAGGAATAATTAAGTGAATCATCAATCAGACAGAAGACCGGATATACTCAATATATATATGATAAAGTCATAAGTGGTAAAATCTATTATAATATGAATGAATGAAAGAATTCTACATCAATCTCGGCAAACATTAATTAAAACTAGATCTCCATGTTTATCTCAGCAGTACACTTTTGGTTTTCGATTTTAATTAAAATCACCTCCACGTCATGTCACCATACTACTACAATAATCTACTAATATCCCTACTTAATTAGCGTTCTCCGTGGTGGAAGGCGTTGTAGAGTCGATTTTTGGTAGAATTTGTTTTTGTGGGAGAATTCTTTTTACAGTTGTACTACTACTACTAACAGTTCTACTTTTTGAATTTTTCTTGTTTCCGACGGGGCTTGGGTTGTGAAGAACAGTGGTTGTCGTTGGAGCCGCAGGAATATTTAATGTGATTGTGTTGGTTTGTTGGGGAGGTCCAGTGGCCACATTGATAAGACCAAGTTGCAAATCATTTGTGCTCGAATCAGGGGTAGGATTTTGACGGGAATCATCCGAGCCTGGATCTAGTCCAGGTGTGGTAGCCGGCTTAATCGGCTCATTTAGGTTTTGAAGTGTGGTCACATTTCCATCCTTTTTGGGCGCTATGATTTGAGGATTTTGAGGAACTGAAGTAGTGGTAGTTAAAGGAAACTGACCCAACTTCATTGTTGGCTGCATCTGATGAGTGGTTGTTGCAGTTGGTAGAGGAGTGGAAGGTTGTATGAAAAGAGTCCCGTCAGCGGGATTCAGTATGAGGTTTGGTAAAGTGAGGATGGTCGGAGTGGGGAAGAAGTTCATAGTGGGTTGAAGGCTGAAACCTTGGGGGCCAAGGTTGAAAGACTGAGGAAATATGGTCAAAGGGAAGGTTGTCGCAGCGGCCGCCGCGGCCTGCTGCTGTTGCTGTATCTGTTGAAGAATCAATTGCTGCTGAAGTTGTAATTGTGCCTGCTGCTGTTGCTGCTTCTTACTCAAACGCTTCTTTTTCTTCTTTCCACCTACCAAATTAGGATTTCCAGCACAAATGCTGGGATCTAGCACCATAGTAGTTGTCGTCGGTTGGAGCATTGACTGAAAAGTTCCAACCCCGTCAATTGTGGCTGTGGGAGTTCCATTTTGATCGTAAATGAAAGACTGTTGCGCCAAGGGATTTCCCTGAGAGGGATCTTGTGACTGGGGTTGGGAAATGATGAGTGGGCCACCAGCAGGTCCAGCCGAGTTGAGAAACAATGGCTGAATCGTTTGCAGAATGGGGTACCGCAGCGGGCCTGTGCCAGGACCTGCCGACGTCGTGAGAAAAGTAGAGTTAGCACCATTAGTCTGATCTGATATTTGATGGGAAGGTTGCAAAATAATTTGATTTGTTCCCGCAGTTGCAAAAGTTCCAAGACTTCCGGCCGTTAGTGTGCTGGAGCAGGAAACAGGTGCACCGCTTGTCTGAATTAGTTGGTTCCCGACGGCAGACAAAGAGATAGTTGGAATGGGTGCTGACACGGAAGTGGTTAGTGTAAGACCCTGATCTGTCGTGAGATGTAATCCATCCTTAAATATTAATGGGGTTGTGCTCATAACAGGTGTTTGTGACGTGATAATCGTGTCAGATAGTTGTTGTTGTGGTGGTAGTTGTGCCGTAGGCACGAGGGTATTAACCGGAGTAGTAATCAGCGGAGTTATACTTGTAATCGTAGCTGGAAGCTTCGTCGAGGTGTCCACCAGGACTTTACTTTTATCATCAACTTGTGTTACATCCGTCGTCGCCCGCTCTTTAACTGCCGTTTTAGTAGCGTCTTCAGACTTTCCGTTATCAGCCTTTGGTTCTACAGATGAAGAATCAATTATGGATTTGGTAACAGCTACAACGTCATTGGATTTTTCGGTCTTACTGTTTCCATCTTTAGGCTTCACCACTTTATTTGCACCAGACTTTTCTTTTACTTTCTCTTCCGGAAGGCTTTCTTTGGAAGGTGATGGGTTTGGAGTGTTGCCATTGTCATTGCTTGAAGCATTTCCACTAGCAATCTCTGAGTTCTTTTCACCAGATTTCTTTTCAAATCTGTCTACAATATCTTGTGCCAATTGTAAAGGTGATTTTTCCCCAGTGCTAACACCAGTACTTTGTGTTACTAACGATTTACCATCTCTGCCAACTTTCCCCTGAGTTTTCAAACCCGAAGATACTTTATCACTTTTGGAGTTCCCAGTTTCATTACTCTTCGATATTTGACCACGAGCTGCATTATTCCTAACAACGTCTGCACTTCCCCCACCTTCAACTTTCGGTGTTAATAATTGTTGCTGAACTACAGGTACCACCGCAGTAGTTGTAGCTACAGGCTTTGCAGGTACCACAGGGGTTTCCTTTGGTATAGTGTATAAGGTAGTAGGATCAATTGTACCGAGAATACTTGCGTTTGGCTGTAAAGTTGTGACAATTGTTGTTGGAGTCGAATCTATCGAAGCAACCGTTGGAAGCTTTCCTGTTGTCAGCAATGGAAGTATTGGTAACGTAGGAGTAGACAAACTGACTATTTCCGTTTTATTTGTAGTCACCAGCTGCGGCGGTGTTACTGTTAACAAAATGTTCGAATTGGAAACTATTGGCAAAGGCAGATTTGAAAGAGAAGTTGTGCATCCAAGACTAGGCATTTTTGGAGCGTTTGATGTGACTGGAAGAGGTGGTGGCCTATTTTGCTCCAGGGGAAGTTGCCGAACGTCAATATTTGGACAAGGCGAGCTTGGCCTTTTCACATTCTTTAGTGGATATGGATGATAAGCTTTCTTTGTTGTAGAATTCGCATTTGTGCTAGCATTGCTAGAAATAGTTGATGTTGACAAAGTAGTAGGCGATGATGAATTTCCGGTGGTTGTGATTGTAATTTGGGCATTGCTACTACTTCCACCAGTTGTCATAATAGCTGCTGTGCTACTCGTGTTAACAGTTACCGATGACGTACAGCTGCCAGTTGTGGTTGGTGACTGGACGTAATTCAAGGTCAAGCTGTTGTTGCTGTTACTGCTGCCACTAATACTACCTACGGGATTTGTAGAGAAAGTTGTTGACGAATTTGGAGGATTCAACCAGAAAGTGTTTGACTGGTTTTGTGCCAGCTGGTGCTGTTGCTGTGTGGAGGAGCCGGAGCTCAGATTAGTCGTTGGAGTCAGAGTCGGAGGCGATGGCCATACAAATTGTCCTTGATGTCCTTGTCCTTGACTAGGTGAGCTGCCAATTTTTGACGTTGTTGTAGCTGGCGCTCCTATTAGTGCCGATGAGGAAGAGGAAGTTGTAGAAGATGACAGTGTTGGAGTAGGTGTTGATGTTAATGACCTATTTCCTCCTCCACTCCCGCTACCACCGGCTGAGCTGAATAGTATTGTAGAACTTTCCGAACAAACTGAAGAGGCTGGCGACATGTCCGTCTAAAAAAATCAGATAAAGCTTCAGTCAAACTTTTCCTTACAATACGCTTTTGACTCCATTGTAATATGTTGTTAATTAAATATATTATGTATTATGATGTTAAAGGAAACCTGAGGTGTTTGGGTGGTCGTATCCGGTGATTGTTGGCAGAATGGGACGGGAACATTATGACTCCCGCTGCCACCAGTATTACTGCTACTTTTGTTTGCAGATAAAGAGGTTGTTGTAATTGGATCCTTTCTGAAAGGTCCGGATGAAACCAGCTTCTCTCCCAAACATTCGTTTCCACTCAGACGTCGTTTCTTCAACTTTTCCCCAAAGTCTCCTGTACAAAAACGCCAAAAAATGATCCAACATGTAATTATATAGTCGTACGACATAACATATATCATTATTCCGTCTGCTTTATAAAACGTGTGTGTAACAGCAACCTCAAACGGGTGCGGATTGGATTTTTCACGTTTTTTAAAAGACTGAATTCCAACTTTAATCATACGCTTCTCCATGTTATTCCACCACAATTTTGTTACCCCTCCCTGATTTATGATATATGGTAAATAATATAATGCGTACGATACGATGTTGATGTTGACTTAAAGGTATCATTTATCATTTATACACATCATATATATGTCGACATAACTGCATTCAGAGTTATTTTGTTCTAACTAACATTACGAGAGCTTGTATTTTGGTTGTGAGTTGATATTAAGACATCGTCTCATCGTCAGTCATGAATTACATCGAATGAGAAGAAGAAGAAAGAATCGCTAATCACTATATATTGAATTACGGCACAGTTAGTTGCAGCGTTTATACGTACGTACGTCCAAATCTTGATTCAATTTACCTGAAGGCATAATGCATGCTGTGCTGGGATGCTGGGTGCAATTTAGGGAATTATAGGGTTCAAGATTATCAAACGTTGGAAGCAAACATGGCAGGATTGATTTTTGATTTCATGAAAAAGTATTGAAAGAAGTTTGCAGTTTGACATGATTTTTACTCACTTCACGCATTGATACGCAATGTTCTGTTTACAGTTTAGAGCGGATCCCTCCATCCTAATTTAAAATAATATAGTCATTCCCACATTCCACATAATGAGTTACTCCTTTCTCCAGTAATTTGGACATAAACCAATAAGGTTTCATACTGTTCACAGTGTAACAGTTGGGCAACATATATGAATGAATGTAGCAAGAGGACTGTCATTTCCTTCTGTTTCTAAACCATTATAAAGCAATAATAATAATGTAAGCTCAAACCATGTGCGTAAATCATTAGGAAAACTCGCCAATTACTCTGACTAATTCAGTCTCGGTTATTCACAGCTTTTTTGACAACCGAGTGCAATTCATTTTACCAGTCCAAGTGAAATGAAAACATCTGCCTGGTTTATTATTACTCAGTATAATACCCGTTAAACCAGCGGCCAACTATACGGAAAACGCAGGAGTGCCCACCATAAAGAGGACCACCACCACCACCACCACGGTTGTCGTCATCATATCATCAACAACGTATAAAAGTAATCATAATCATTTTCATCATCATTACCAAGCAGCATTGCACAACAAAAGGGGAAAATGAAACTCCGGGTTGATTTTTTAACAATTATTCCACCACTACACGTATAGCTTAGCTGTTCCATGCTTTTGTGTTTGGTCCTCACTCTGGCTTCAGACGGGAATTATTGTCCCCTTTTTACGGCTTGACAACTAGCTCTCACTCTCGTTTTATTCGATCCTTTCATTTCTGTTTCAAGCCTTGTTATTATTATTATTATACACTCAAAAAAGCTGACGTAAAAATCTAGTCCAACCATGCAGCAAATATGAATAAGCTTTGCTTTCTCGTGGGTTCCATCCAGGGTTCCCCTCTCCCTAGTTGAAAGCTTTACTTTACGAGGTCGTGTTTTTATGAAGGAGCCATCCTTTGTGATAAAATAAAAGACTTTTTCGACAAGATACTTTTGTAACAAAATTCTTTTCTATTAAAACTAGATTCATCGGGAGGTATTTCATTTACAAAATATTTTTCAAAGTGCTCCTTGAGTTTGCACATCCATCCCATTCCTCTCCTGTTTCATTAAAGGAAAAATTCATGAATAAAAATTTGAAACCAGCGGATGTATAGGTATGCACACACTCTTTAGAACCTCTAACCACCCAGAAATTGTAATATAGCTGTGGCCGCTGTGGGCGATAGTAATTCATACTGCATGAAAATATTTGTAAAATATCACCGCTGTGTTATTCAGTGCATCTTTTGGGCTGACATTGCACGAGTTTCAACTCTAGATTAGTTGGTAACAAGGAGCAAGAATTTCAAGATAAGAAATGCAAATGAACAAATTACGTCCTACCTAATGGCAAGAAGCATTACGCACGGGAGGTACAAAACAAGGCGTAAAGAGGGAAGTTTGTGCTTATACGACTATATAATGACAAGGGTGGATGAATCGGTTCGGCGAACTTGATTAGATGAGTGTAAATTCTATACACACTGACACGTTAACGGTATGAATGAAGGATGAAGTAAATATAATTATTATATGTATTACCCCTCCATGTGAAAAGGGTTCATGACAGCATGATTACTATTTTCTTCAAAATGGAATCCCGGCTGTCCATAATAATTATTCTGTATCGTCATCATCATAATCAACACCAGTATGGTTTATGCAATGGGATTGGAATACCTAAATACACTTCTTGATGCCAACTAGCAACATGTTCTAACAGCATTTGCTTTATCCATGGGATTCTTATTCTTACTTGCATACCAGTAAAGTATGCACTAACCGTGGATGATGATCAAACACACTTTGTTCTGCTCACCTATCATCCGTTATATCCTTATATGCCATACCAGGTTTTATCTTTCAAATACACGAAACCCCCTTCAAGATACTATATAGGACTAAATGAGTCATTATTTCCTTGCCTGGGTTAGTATCATACACGAGCACGACAATTAGCACAGCAATTATCCCATCAATACGCTAGAAAGAAACAGTAAGTCAATTTCATCCAACGCGATGGCTCAGCAGAAGATGTACGGTTGTAGTTTTTCTGGGCTCGTAATTTTTCGTTATATTTTTTTTTGTTTGTTTTCACGATGACTCATCATGTCATAATTCATAATCAATCTTATTCATTTTGTATTTTCTATTACCATATTCCGGTATTATTTCGTACTTGTAAATGTGAATAACTGTTTTACAGGGGATTCGGTTTGTGCATGGATGGAGGTAGGAATAATAGACACACTATAATAATTCCTCTGTAGCCTTGTGTCAGAATTTTAGCCGGAAAGTACCAATCGCCCAAGTGATTCAAATATCAACTCACGATCAGACTTTGTTCGTCGTTCTGAATTTAGATATTTTCCAAATCTGACGCAGAAACCTAGTTGTAAATGTTTTATTATGCCTTTTTGAGTTTTCCTCAATCGTAACGCTTATCTCTGCTGTTTTATTTTCCCCATCACACCTGATTTTCACCAATATGTCATTTAAAAGTGAGGGCTCACCGTTATAATACTTGCGATGATCAAATACAATACGTGCATGTGAGGACAAGACCAAAACGGAAACAAACCTATGATCGAATTCCTTCGTATTTTCATTCGAATGTGAGAATCAAAAATGATTCAGTATTTTCATGTTTGAAAACCTTTCCCTGCCCTATTGTGTAGTTCCGCTGACTGTGTGTACGCCTTATTTTAATTCCGTCGCCCTTTGAAGTGGTGCAACATGAAACTTTTAAAAAATACTTCATTTCCTTTTTCCGACTGAATGTGAAATGGATAACGTACATTGTGTACTTGTACTGCTACATATCCATATCCAGTTCTCCACAATCTTTCCTTGCAATTATACCAGATGAATTTAAGCATGACATTACCGTTCTTCCTTACCTACATACACCTAATCATTTGTAGAAATGTGATGACGAGGATGATGAAATGCATATCTATTGACTATTCACACCTTTTATGTTTTTGGGTGCTTTACACATCCGCCGGACGAAACATCGGTTTACCTAGATGCAAAAGTCTTTCTGCTGTAAAAGCAACAGGAGTTATCATTATCATTGTCGTCAGTAAAGTTTTGTTAACATAACACAACCTAATCCCTTATCCCTCATATCCATGCTAATACAGTAGCATTGCCGAGAGATAATATGAAATGCTTTTAAACATTTTCATCGTTAGTTGACGTATCATGTTGTAGTATTATAGAGCACATTTTCCCATCCTTATTATGTCGGCTAGCTCGAGCCAATAATCATGGAACTGGCAAATTCCTTTTGAATTTGAACATTATAATATATATTTTTCGTTAAAGACGGTGGTTTCCTATTATGGAAATGATAAAAGTTCACGGTTGAGTAGGCAAACAGAAAAGTGATCAAAAATGAATAAGACTCATGTGTACGGTTGAGTAATGATCTTTCCAATCTTTGTAATCTGGTGTTGCAGCAAAAAACCAGTAATTCACGTCATAGCACAGCACAGGATCCGAAGAATATTATTGAAACCACACCATACAGATATTCCAGTAACACAGGACTGATAACACTGTGTAATCAAATAAACCCCTGCTACTATGAATGAAATGAATACGATTAGCATGCCGTATAAGGTTCCCTTTTTCCTTCGGTGCATTAGTAATAGTAATAAGTTCACAGCTGGAAAAAATCATGACAGACATTCATACCTCCTTTCCACTAAGGGCACAAGCTTTGAGAGCCTTTTCATCTCAAAAAATTCAAGAGGCATTTTTCCATTATGCTTTTCAAGTCTAGTGGGCTCTTGTTGACAAAAAAGGCCATTTCTTTCTTTCACAAGAGTAAATCCTGGTGATTCCGACCGAGGGTTATAAGGTAAATAGTAAAAGACTTACTACTTTTTCTTTTATTTCTGGAGCGCGTATCAAATTCAAAGATGTTTCAATAGTCCAAAGCTGTCTTTTCATTTTTAGAATGGATACTATCTCACAAAAAACGACACAGACAACTTGCAGAAGCCTTATTTGTAGCCGAAGCACCAAGAGATCACATAAATGGATTGAAAGGCAATTTTTATTCCTTTATTAAATTTTTACAGTTGGTCTGTGCTGTGTGATATCAGAAAGCTAAATGATTGTAACGTAATATTAATCATAGGAAGCGAGGGGTTCTTGAGAAACGCTAACCATAAAAGGCGAGTTTTCCTTTATTATCATCATGATATTACATGCATTGAATTCCATCATGAAGATACCGGCGCATTCATCCAGTCCAGACAGGTAATTTACAATACACCAAACAAGCAAACAGCATACGTAAACATTATCCAGTCTTAAAATTTTAAAACTATATACTATTGAATGATATGATACAGGGAGAGCCCTACTGGTTTTTATATCGCGTCGAAAATACTCTTGTTATCCAAGTGAACTGTAGTGATTTTCCCAGTATTATGTATCACTTATTTAATGCTTTGCTACGACTTTGATTTCCTTGAGTACATGAGTTTACCTGCCACTCTCCTTGTTTAGATGTATTAAAAATCCCTAAAGAATAGGATGACGACGAGAGGGTGTCACGGTGTAACCTGAAACCAACACGATGATGAGCATTGAGAAGGAAATAAGTACCATGAATAGGACTGATTGTGAGACGATATAGGTATCCACGAAAAGACGACACATTGGACAATATAAATAGGACAATAGAAAACAGGTATAAACGATATGTGCAGTATGAAACTCTACAGCTCGTTTAGAATCCAACTCCATAGCTCTCTTCGTCTAACTATGCTGGACTACATACAGCACAGCAAAACTCGTTGGTTTTCTGAAAAGACAGTTTTGAGAATAAAATCGTGATCCAAGTTGAAAATTGGTCACAACTAGATGGAAACTTGTGACACTAATTGCGAATAAAAAACCAACCACAAATAACAATGTGGATACCACAACAAAGGAATTTTTAAACTGACACTGACAATACATCAGGTTAAAAAACTCTGCGACTCTTCTGAAAACATGTCTATTCCACGTCCATGATTATGATTATGAAACAACAAGCCATTTTGGGTTTTGTTCAGCTCTCTTCACTGTTTGAGATTATTAAAGCTGTTTAAAAAGAATTCAATCCTAAAAACACATAATCTCTCTCTCTTGTCGCCGTCATCTTTTATGCTGTATACACAGCCAGATTACACACTACAGACATAGAATGGATGTGTCTATCTGTAACGATTCCTGGATATGGGATTGCAAGACAAGGAGCAAAACAATATTTTAAAGGAGTGTGCGTGTGAACCGAAACTCAAAAGTTTGAGCTGGGATTTTTAAAAGTACAAAGCAACTCACACCTTTTTATCCCAGCGGACGTGAGAAGAAACCTCTTTTTACACTAATCAAAATCCTTGTTATGCTCCCCATAAAATGTTCAGGAGTATAAACAAGAGCAAGAAAAGTGAAAAAAGCTACTTGTATTTCATTTTCCGTGTGGTGAGGAAAGATACACCGGCATTATGAAAAAAGCATGAAATATTTAAACTTATATTTTCTACTTAAGAATGACATAAACGATCCGTTTTCCCAAACAACCAGGTGCACTCTTTGAAGAGAATCTTTCGTAATGGGATACTGAAGAAATGGGATAAAGAAAGGTTCATGCAAACAGCTTGCTTTTTAATGACCATAAGTATGTGTGTATCCACTATCTACTCATTCAATTCAATAAGCTCATCATCAGCGTACCTTCAAACCACACGGATGTAAGTGTCTTGATGGGAGAATGATATGATGGAAAACGTTTCCCTCGGAAAAATTGGATAATTTATGGGTTACCCATTTCAAGAAAAGAGTAAAATATTTGATAACAAGTATTTTTTCAATTACTGCTTCACTGCGTTTTTGCAGGTCTGGAGAGAACTTTTTTGTGGTTCTAGATGCTGATCTTTGGGATGATAATAATGGCAGTAGCAGTCGTGCAGCAAGGAACGGAAGAAGGCCAAGGTCTCTTTGAAAAATGTTGAAAACGTGTATTTAGCCGGCGAAGAGAGCCAGTTGAGGTGAGAATGAGACTAGTTTATCAGGCTCCAGGCATTGCATACGATTACATATTAAAGAATACCTATATATTTCCTTTCTTTTCGGAACTTCTAAACGAGCCTTGTAAAACAAGAGAGAAAAAATCAAGAAATACTGGTTTCTTTTTTTTAATAATCGGGATAGTAGAAGTAGAGTGCATGTGAAAATACGAATGCTGTATGAGACCGGCCGGCGATGTGGGGTGATAGACTCTGATAGAGGTTGGCGATTGTGTGATGTGATTATGAGATATCCATACTCCATACCGGCATTTTCATTCTCTCACGTTTTCTGCCTTCTCAGCAAGCCGTATAAGAAACCTTAAAAAGTGTGGCTGCTTTTTGTTTTGAAGACATCGAGGCGAGGCTATCGTATTGTTTGTAATTACATTACAAAAAATGTGCACATGTGCTTCCGTTCCATTTACTAAGCAAAATGAAAAGAAAATCTTGTATTTTTGGGCAAATTCGTATCTATCCTAACAATTTAAGGAAACACAAATGATAAGGTAAGATCAAGCTATACGATTCCGACACCCATTTTCTAACTTAAATCAACGCAGTCCAAAAGGTAGATCTCGAGCGGTGTAGTAATGAAATAGCAAAAATCTCGTGGCACACACTTCAAAAGTCGTCCACGATTCAGGAATAGGAATATAAGAATCACGTAATTTAAAGACGAAATCGGCTAAAGAATGGATATTATTTTAGGGTTTGCATTAATTGCATTACAAAAAACTAAAAGCGCTCACAAACATTTTTGGATCAACACGAAAGATGTCTTTAAACACCTTACACCTTAAAATGCCGACACAAGCTATCAGTTGAGTGAGAAAAGTATCACAGGTATATATTTAAAAGCTATAAACATTCTGAAATCACGTCAGCGAACAGTAATACTATTACAATGCATACATGCGTTGTAAGGAAGTTCATATATAATTTCTATATATTTTCAGCTGTCCTACCCAAAAAGAATAAAAAATTGTTTAAAATTTCATCGATTTTAACCCACAAATTAGTAACACCCAAAAGATTTAGATTGAAGTATCTTCTATGTACCATTTCCCACAAAACATTAAGGCAGTTGACCAGCGATAATGATATAATCATAAGATAGCAAGGTAAATATCGAAGGGCCAGGGCTGACCATATCATAGCAAATTATCTTAATCCATCCATCCTCCTTCTACTGCACAGTATATTGTATATACCCTAATTCTTTTCAAGAGAGGATTAATGCTACACACCTTTCCATTTGGATTTGAATCGTGAGTGTTACTGAAAGCTGTCTAATTTTCTGTATTACAACAACCTCCTTCACTGTCTGACAAAAAAGAGATCCGGATCAAAGCTGGCACGTAGCAGCAGCAGCAGCTGAAAACCAAGTCATTCCATAAGGATGCGTATCTAATTGTAAGTTGTCCTAATAAGGGAAGTTGTAAGGTAGCACATGGAAGGAAGGTAGAAGAAAACAACTATCTCTACGTTCACGTTTCCTATCTTTTGAATACGCCTTATATTTTCCAGGTAAAAAAGGAAAACATGCAGGTATGAAAGGCACAAACATATGCTCAATTTATTCTCAGGATACTAAGGAACAACCAGATTACATCATCAAATGTATTCCACTGAAGTTAATGCTACTATCAGTGAAAAAATCGACACAGTAACAATAACATCAGCACCAAAGTGGTGGCAACGTGTACAGGAAAACTGGTGCGATGTGAGGGGAAGGAAGACCCTTAACATCAATACCACCGGCATGAATGTGTTACCCAGAGAGGCAGTGTGCTGCGACATGCATGTAATGCGTAACATCATACAATACACTTTACGACTTACACTGTTCAGATAGAGATGGATAAACTGTTTAGGATTTCTGGTAGGGGGTTATTTACTCTCACCCTCTGCACATCGGTATGCACGCTCATATCAAAAAGAATGGAAATCAACCAGGATATATGGAAATCAGAGAATAAACAGAAT
This sequence comes from Dicranocentrus wangi, assembly GCA_036850665.1. NCBI lineage: Eukaryota > Metazoa > Arthropoda > Collembola > Entomobryomorpha > Entomobryidae > Dicranocentrus > Dicranocentrus wangi. The sequence goes on along the minus strand of JAANSN010002969.1, from coordinate 3,440 downwards.
GCATTCAATTGATGCATCAGCTTAATTACGTGTTTCTTTTAACAGTATTATTATTATTACTATTAAAACTAAGGGATAAATATTCTTCCAAGATTTTGCAAGTATAAGGTGAACAGGTTCATTCACATTCATTTCAAATTTACTCTCCTCCGGTCCATTTAATAGAAAACAGTGACTTTGTCAGTATATTAAGGCTAGAAAAGAAGACACTTTAAAGCATTTTCTTTCCATAAAGGATAGTGAGCAAATTTATGCACGCTCATATCAAAAAGAATGGAAATCAACCAGGATATATGGAAATCAGAGAATAAACAGAATGCATTCAATTGATGCATCAGCTTAATTACGTGCTTCTTTTAACAGTATTATTATTATTACTATTAAAACTAAGGGATAAATATTCTTCCAAGATTTCGCAAGTATAAGGTGAGCAGGTTCATTCACATTCATTTCAAATTTACTCTCCGGTCCATTTAATAGAAAAGAGTGACTTTGTCAGTATATTAAGGCTAGAAAAGAAGACACTTTAAAGCATTTTCTTTCCATAAAGGATAGTGAGCAAATTAAACAACTCAAAAACAAGTACTTGGAGCAAGTCGTTGATTTTAGTCTGGAATAAGAAACTAGAGCTGTTTATGCACACCTCTTAGGCAGATTGACTGACGTGAGCTTACAAATGTTACTATATACATACACCATTTCTCTTTTAATAAAATGTGTATCTAATATCTACCCCTCAACACAAGCTTTAATGTACACGACGTAATGGTAATATAATAATGCATTCATTTTTTCTGTCTCTTTTTTCTTTTTCATGCCTTTTTCCTTTCGATGGGAAGCTCTCCTTGAGTTGTAATAAGGTAAAAGGGTGTTCCGCTTGATGAAATTCACACATCTTCTTTCTTATATAGATATAACTTTTCCTTTAGAGTTTTTCCTCTCGCATCGTCTTCTGCCCAAAAATACCATCCAACCCATCAACTTTCAACGAGACAACAGAAACACAAAAAGGAGTAGACGGGTTTTCCACTACTCGCTTCTCAATTTATGCTTCAAATGTAATGTATATCCGCTTTCAAAATTAGGGAGTAACACTACAAAACCAAGTGTAGAACACAACGTTTCACGTTTGCCGGATTCGTAATCGCACATCGTCGTGCACAGTATTAGTGCTTGATTTGTGATATGAGATTCTGCGCTGGTTGTGTGCTTTTTGATTGTCCGTGACGTTACGTTATTCTATTTTGTACTCAAATCTTCTTTTATAAAAATACAAAATACAAACACGAAACGCCGTAGCCTTTCAGAGCTTATTCAGGGTTTTATGTCGTAAATAAATTGAAATTATTTGGACGATAAGAAAAAAAGAAGGTTTTCACCAAAACCTAATCATTCTAACAGCCAACCCTGATCTAACATCTAACCGTGTGGAGGCATAGTAGCCCTCATAACAATTTACTCAACACATATGGCGTTTACCAGTGGTGATCCTGGTGACTAGTCACTATTGAGTTGAGTGTTAGAGGGTTGAACCAAAATAAACCATTTTTTCTATTACTACGCCTTGTCTTGTGTCGTAAGCCAAAAATGCTGTCGTGAGCTAAATACATATCGCATCATCATCCTCCGCCGTCATTTACACACAGACAGTTGCTTATTTGAGAAAAAAGGTTTGAAAACATTTCTTGAGGGGACGAAAAAGCGTGTGGTGGTGTGGTGTGTGCATCGTTTTATTTTCGCTGGCAATTCGGAGGAATTCATTCGTAACAACCGCACCACCCGTTTGTTGGTGTTTAGCGGAGGGGAATCAAATATTCTAAACTTTAGCCAGATGAGGACATGTGTAAAACCAAAACGCATTGGTTGAGAAACACTTATGCAAAAACTGGACCGCCACAGCATACACCTCACCTAAAAGGGTATTGCATTAATAACATAATACCATTACCTTTCTGCCTGACAGCAATGCCAATAAAATCCGAAATCACGACGGCGGCGGTGCATGAGAAGAGGAAAAATACATTTAACGAAATGCCTTCAATACCTAGGGCAAAATCCTATCTATTTTTATATTTTTAAGTACAAGTAATATTTACACGCTTCTCCGCGTAATATCCGTCTGCATCTCAACCTGAGAAAAAAATGCATCGCTATATAAATACCGTTGTGTCGTGATCCTACTTTACTTTCAAAGGCATTCTCTTTTTTCCTCTTTCCCTTGCCAATGCTGATCTGGCCGTGTGAATGCACTGAACTGCATTGAGACGAGCTGACAGCCCTCACTGCTGCGACTGACTGCTCTAACAATAATAGAATACGGATTCTCTCTTTTCTCCTTAGATTAGATTTTCTTCCCCTTTTTAAGTCACTAGCAAGAGGAGGACTGTGCATGCCAATGCACATATACGTACTTACTCTTTTCTCAGTCAGTGTGAAAACGATCTTATTTACGTTCGTCCGTATTTTCAAAACTATAGCTGTAATCCGTGGTCGTGTCATGACACGACCATATGATGTTATTTTCTCAATTTATACAGCGACGAAGTCCATAATGCATTTTGGGTTTGAAGACACAGTTGTGCTTTATGAGCACCTCAATACTCATATCATTACCATTTTCCTTGACAGAAAGTAGAGTACACACAAGCGTTCTGGGGCTGAGGGATGTATTGCAATGCTTTTGGGAGAAGAGAACAGAATAAAAGGTTTGTCCATTTGCCCTGTTATTGTAAAAGTGTTCGTGTTCGTGGTAAAAGTAGGCATGAGATAACAAAATATGTTCTTCACTTTTTCCTCAGTGACACTGGTTACAATTCACGTTGAAATGCTTTGTTGCGCTTCATAAAAAACGACGGGGAAGTGGAAGTGAAGATACGCGATGACGAAACGAGTCATCATCAATACCATCGTGTTCATACGATTCCTCACTTTTGCTCCTCCATATTATGCATTCTTCCCCCTTTTTTGTCATTTTAGAAAAGCATACAATCCGTGTGGATACACTACCCAGCTTTCGGTGCGTAAATGTGAAGTTTAACATTTTCCGAGGTTTTTTAGCATCGTTGAGTGTCGAGTCAGGAAAAACACGATGTTGGGTATACAATAGACAGACATGACAAGAAACGAGTGATGTGATGGCGGTAAGCTATATTCGTCATCGTCATAGTCATCACATCTTCGTTTGCTCTTGGTGTATTTGAATGTGAAATTATTACGTGAGCATTTCCATTCAGCAACCAAAAACAAATGCTGACTAAATTTTGAGAATCCCCATCTTTCCTACTCCTCGTAGTTTTCAGAAGAAATCGTCGTAGCGGACCCTCTAAACTGACTTAGTCAGCACAACGCAACAAAAAGGCAGGGGTAGCGTACCAGCGAATATGGAGTTGAGTTGACATCAGTTTCATATTCCACTTGAACCTAAACATAACTTTGGAGCA
>JAANSN010002968.1:0-20953 GCA_036850665.1 Dicranocentrus wangi | reverse complement strand
TGAAATGCATGAAAGTATAACGCACTCCAGTGTTTTACTGTTATAAAATCCCATATGGTCTGTGGCGGTTGATTTATTTTGACTCCACAGTATAAAAACGCACGTTACACGCAACGCTTAATATTGTTTTTCTTACATTTTCTTTATTTTCAAAATTACGCTTAAGAAAAACACGGAGCAAGTTGTACAACTTCTTACTTAAGAGGGATGAAACGCGAAGAATGAGTTGCACCAATACCTGGCCTACCGTGCTTTACAGGCTTGTATGTCACGCTGAATTCCCCGAGGTAATGACCAACCATCTCAGGCTGAAATAGTTGCAAAAAAAACAAATTTAGCATTCATTCTATTTCAAAATACTGACATAGTATCGCTATTCCTCATCCTCACCTTGATTTCAACCTGGTTAAAAGTTTTGCCGTTGTAAACGCCGACAATACTTCCGATCATTTCTGGAACTATAATCATATCTCTCAGATGTGTTTTGACAGGTTCTGGTTTCTCATTAACAGGTGCTTCCTTCTTGGCCTTTAATAATAATAAAAAACATAATCCATCAAAATTTTCGTACACCACAAATTCATTTAAAAGTATTTTTAAAAAAGGAGCAAGACTCATGTCAATATTAAAAATACTGGTTAGGCACCTTTCTAAGTTTTTTCAAAAGGGCTAAGTTCTTCCTCTTAAGTCCTCTGTTAAAACGCCTCCTGGCACGAGCATGAACCAGCTCGGTGAACTGCTTCCTGAATACAAAATACAAAAAAAAAATCATTAATTTATTTCAACCTCAATCCCCGTGATTTATTTGAGCAAATTCGATGTGCACAACCAGCTTTACAATTTATGTGTGAATTTCTAAAGAGGCAAAAGTGGAGTAATAATAAACCCATCATCATCCTCCCAAAACAAACAACAAATTTATTCTAGTTGAAAACTCCACGTTTTTTCCCAAAAGAAGAACTTACATGTTCATATCCAACAACTGATCGAGGTCCACCCCTCTGTAGGTGAACTTACGGAAAGTCCTCTTCTTCTTTAACGCTTCATCCTGTTTTAACCATATTTAAAACAATCATTCATTAGCACTCCAAAACTCCTCCAAAAAACTGGACCATAATTCCAGCCCACCAAAACAAGTACATACACATCCATCAACCCATCAAACTTGCTCCCTACAAATTTCCTCGTTATAACGCTAAACCACTTGAAATAAAGTTTCCTCCAACTCTTCGGGCTCCACTAAATCAAAACCCCAAATTCTCAACAACAACAAAAATGCACTAATTACTACTCAGTTCAACTTACGTCAGCCATGATGATGATGAGATGATGATGTTAATTAGTTTTTTGAAACTGGAAAGTTGAGTTTTAAGTAAGCCTTCCCTCTGGAATGACAAAAGACACGGAGACGGAGAGAGACTCTGTTGCAGCAGTAGGAAAAAGGAAACCCTCTCTCTGGCTCTTCCTCTGGCCCATCAACACGCCGCACACACTGCAGCCCGATTTGGATTGTAGCGCTGCCCCCAGAAACCTCTTCTGGCAGATGGCAGTCCACTCTGCCTCTCTCACACTTGGCAACGTGAACAAAGATGCATGCATGCATGTTGTATGATCATTTGATCATGATCTGATGCACTCACTACCTGCTTGGGTAGGATATTGATATTGCTATTCACCCTTTTGTGATTCATTGAGTGGTGAAGAGCCGGCACAAGACTAGCATGTTAGCAGTAGTGGGGTGCGATGCTCAAATGCGCCAAAAATTGTAACCCTTATATTTTAAATGTCAGCTAAAAATGCACATGCATGAACAACAGGGCATCTGATTCTGATTGATTTTTATGGTTTTTTTGATTGATTCATGGAAAACTGGAAGAAAAAAACCGAATCCAAGGGACTTTTTGAAAAGAATTCAGTTATCCCCAGTACGTTCGGATAACGTTTGCTTGTCAAAAAGTTACTGTCGGAGGAGGTCAGGTTGTTTTAGCACGTTTTGAAGGTAATTATTTTTATTTTTGGTTTATCCGTGATAATATTTCGATAAAGTGGGAAATGTATGATATTATGATTATGATTTTTTATGTTGTTCCAAGGGAACTAGAACTTTGGACTGCTGACTGCTGACTCAGGTGTCAGGAGGGAAGGGAGGGTCCGGGACTGGTGACTGGTTTCCAAAAGTTGGAGTGGTATTACTGAAGATTATTAAAAAAAGTAAGGTGGAGCTGCTCGGTAAAAAAAAACTTCATTTGGGAGGACATGATGGGTGGAAGAATGGAGTCACTGCACATACTGCGGACCCTGTACCGTGAACTCCGCCCAGTGGTGAACGCACCCCAAAAGCATGTTTATGAAACGCCGGTGTGGAAGTATATTGTGGGGCTATGCAGAAATTGTAAGAGCCACCCGGCCGAAAGGGTGGAAGAGGTGCAAAGGAATCTGGAACAGACGGGAAGGTCCTACGTTCTCTATCTTCAAGGGACAAGGGAGTATCACAGAATTGCAGACGAATACAAGGGAGCGGGGGAGAGAACTGCAGAGGACACTGCGAGAATGCTTGGGTTTAAAATGCCGCATGACCCTAAGGATCCTCCTAAGCAAAAGTCTAGTAATATTAGTAATAGTNAAGGGAGCGGGGGAGAGAACTGCAGAGGACACTGCGAGAATGCTTGGGTTTAAAATGCCGCATGACCCTAAGGATCCTCCTAAGCAAAAGTCTAGTAATATTAGTAATAGTGGAAATAATGAGAATAATAATAATACATCAACAACTAGAAATTATTCCACTGTAACCGGGTCAAGTAGTAGGGAAATGGAATCCCAGTATGGTGCGCATCATTCATCGTCAAGATAGTCAGACAGAATTATTTATTATATAAAATTGCATTATTATAGCGTCTGTCTGTATTTATTAGATTATCCAAGTGTAAGAATATTTATGAAATTATTAATAGGCTAAAAAAGTGACGTTGAATGTGATTGTGACGGTAGAAATGTTGAAAGCTGTTTATGTTTATTTAGCACAATAGTTATGAATTTTTACAATACAAATATGTACTTTGCAGAAATGAACTGCTTGCGCGTTTAGTCATGAATGAAATATATCCAATAACATCCACCATCTGCGGAAAAGTTTATTTTATTCGTTTCATCGATGTGATGTTAACATTATGTATTTATTTCCATACATGCCTGTTGAGAAAGGAAACGAATCATACAATACTGTCCATTCCTTGCCAGCATTTTAATAGCATTCTTACCGTCGTACGATTTGTAATACAAATAAAAGCATTACGGTTATCTCTGATCAGTCAAACTCAAACATCATCACTGGTTCGAAAACTTGCTATTCGAAACATTACAAAACTGTACTTCAATTCTTCAATCTTCGATTCAAGTCCCTAGGAAGTAAACTATGAAACAGATAGTTCTACACTTTGAAGGACTATAAATTATAAACTAATTTTTACACCGAAATCAATAATAAGCATTTACTATTACGATGTTTAACATTATACGATATATACAATGTTTTATTAACACAGGATTAATCAAACAAAAATGCTTTACACGACTCAAAGGTAGCAAAAAATATCTAAAATCGCGCCCCTGGTTGAGGAAACCACAAGCAGAATATTTTACTATATAGTAGTACAACCAAAGCTAAACTACTAAGACAAAACACGCATAGAATTCGACTAGCCTACATATAAATTTTGACAATAATTATTATTAATATTCCATCCAACAATTCCTTGGATTACTCGCAAACAATTTAACACCTTATTGTTAACAAGGTTTAAGCTACAAGCTCCGTCTTAATTTCAATCTTGTCAGTTTCCATATTCATATCTTCCTTTTTATCCTTCTTCCCATCATTGGTCACATCTCCGTCCTCTCCCTCTCCCGGCTCACTGTTATCACGACGTCGCTTACGGTTGCTCAACAGTGCTTTCTTCTGAAATCTCGGAAGAGGTTCCATGCCCAAGACTTTATGGATTTGACGAAAAGCGACTTGACGAAGTGCTTGCTGTAAAAACAGTAAAAAAACTTACGATCAGTCAAAATATATGGTGTGTTGTAGAATGAACTAAACGATGGCAGGTTTTACTTTTACTGGCTAACCTGCGCATAAGCAGTAATATCCTCACGACACTGATTTGACATTCCACTTAACGCATCGACAGATTCTTTTTCGCATGGATCTAGCAATCCTGGGCCATTCTGTAGCAACAATCCGGCTGATACAACCTCTAATACAATTCTCAGAGCTTCTCCAGGTGTGAGTGGTACTCCCGTACTATTAATCGCCTTTTCGCTTAGAAGCTCGATTGCCTAAATAATATCAACGTAACAATGATACTTAATATAGTTAACAAAATCCTCTCGTATTGCTTTGGCTCAATCAAGTATGTATATGTATGGAAGTAGACAGATTTTTACCCAGCACGGAAGTGCATGCCATGCAGCAACTCTTTGACACAAATCTCTCAAAATCCTTATAATGATCACACAACTCTGAAGGGCAGTTGCTCTAGCCTGATGAATATATTGAAAAATTGGAAAACATTAATTTCAACATTTGGAATTGATTTTATATCAACAAGTCAGGAAAGAAGGAAGGTTGTTTGAAGGAAACAACGTGATAAATCAGAAGTGGGAAGCAGTACTGGCAAATAAGAAAAAATCGTGAAAAAGACTCAATTAACTTGTATTATTGGCGTCATCGAAAACTTTCTCAAAAATGAATTGCTACTTAAGTCTGAAATACTGCGTGAATAATTAAAAGGTGATACTGCCACCACCTCATTCAACTTCTATTTAGTAATTGAGAAAGTGATGATTCCTGAAGACTAAAATCCTTTCAGCCTCATGACATGTCTTAGTACTGATTAACCAATTTGTACTTAACAATATGAACAACACTTTAATTAAGAATTTAACCCAATAGAAAACGTGGCTTCAATTTTTAAAATGCATCATTTGAGCAAGGGCTAACCACAAGGCTGTAAAGGAGTTAAGACGTACTGAACATGTGCCTTAGAACTTTAGAAAATAATCTCTACAATTTCCTTTTCAAAATATCATTATTCCTCCATAAAAGCTATGATTTTAAGACGGCATTATGTGTAGCCATAAAGTCTGAAAGCTCAAAGTTACGAAAAAATTACGAAAGAACTGTCGAAATAATGATGTTTGAAAATGTAAAAGGTAAACAAGTCTAGAGCACATGCACACCTGGAACCATTTCGCATGTCTTAATTCGGCCAAAGCATCTAGGCATTTCTCCTTGTCCAATACATCTGGTGGGTCCTTCACCTGAGTTGCTTGGGCCTCTATATTCAACATGTCAACATTAACACACATCAGATCAGATATAACTTACACACTGCCACAACCCATTCCAATCAACACCGAAAACCCGAGACTCGCATCAGCGGGCTTGTTACACGTTGGCATTAATTATATGGGTTGTGTAATTATTTGAATCATAACATATAATCTAAGCATCCTTATAGCATAAATGCCTAATCATAACGAACTAGAACAACAAGACAAGAAACGTATTTGTCTCTCTGAGTCTGTGTGTGAAAATGTTAAGAATGTTAAGAAGGTGGTGGCGGTCGTCGCATATTGCTTCAGCAATTTATAGAACGTATTTGGAAAGCAATTTTCGTTGCTTTTGAGAAAATCCTGTAATTCCAGAGTCTCTTCCTCGTTTTCACTGTTCTGTAGGATCGTTCATCGTGAATGCGATTGGCAGTCGATGACAGCGATTATAATCAGCAAAGATTATAATCATATGTACACGCGTAACGGGGGATACATCGTAGCGAAGCGTATGGCACAGTTGAACTTCAGCTCTGCTGAGGTTCATGTCATCTTTACGGTTCTTCACGATTTGAACAATTGTAGACAGCATTTTTACTTTCACTTTCAGTGACGACATGACATTCATTCCATCTGAGCAGGACCTCAGCAGAGCTTTCGCTCCTCACTTATCGTCGCTCCACGCTTTTCTCTCTTTTCCATTCAAAGAGAATAGACAGTGTGAATCCACTTTGAATGGCTTTCCCACATTAACTTCCACAACCGGCACCAATTCGAAGTCACTCTGCAAAACCACTTGAAACCTCTTAGTTTAAACCCACCAGTCACGTCGATCGAGTTGATGGTATCAGTCGTACAAATAAACTATCAAAATCAGCGACTCCTCTACCTAAACTGGCTGACGACACTTCCATGAATATCGTATATATTATTATTACGTTCAATTAATTCTGCAAGTGATTGGTCATCAATGGTTATATCCTTATCCACCATTTTTATCATGAGTATTAAGCCGAGCTTTTAAGTGGTTTTGAAAATAGCGTTAAGTGCATTAGTTTATAAAACTGGCGTCGTAGATCATTCTCTTTTAGCAATTTTCTGCTCAGGGGCAAGAATTAAGAATTCGGAACATCAAGAACTGATATCGACTCGGTCATGTTATACAGGGTAACCCGCAGGTTTACATAAAATAAAAATAAACTATGCACTTAAAACTGGAATTCGAAATGATCTCATCACTTGTTAAATCCGCCAGAAATTATTAACTCACCAAGAATCAACCATTTAAATTTTGACTAAATCAAACAGACCTTGAATCATTTAAAAATTCAAATGCTTATTCAAGGAATCAATTTGTTTTTACCACCCATACCCACCGTAATGGTTAATACGCTTTTACATTTTATAATTTAGCCGAAATCATGCTCCGTCTGAACTATCTTACCACCTGCTGCTGCAACGGTTTCGCCACCAACGCCAGGGGTCGTGCTTCTCATTAATGGAGAGGTGAGGGTAACAGTAACCTCGATTTTCGGTTCCTTAGCTGAGCTGATAATTAAAGCAGCATCTTCTTGCTTTTTAATTACGTCATACTTCTCTTCAGGAGCGACACCCTATAGAACAAACAAAAATGTTTCAAATGTTAGATTCAATGCCCCATCCAACCAATGAATTTCTCATAACGTTTTGGTAACAACTGCTTGTATGTATATTTTGTTTTGTAGTTTTCATTCAATACTGTGTTCAGTCACATTACCTGGAGGTGCTTAGGTATAGCCTCGACAATTCGTTCCAGCATTGACACCGTTGGCTTCTCCGAACATAGAACAACCAGCTGAACAGATCTATCCCCACGTAACAGCAACCCCTTGGCCAAATGCCCAACCCTCATGACTCCTTTTAGTATACGAGATGCTTGTAACATGTCTGCTTCTGTTTTGGCTCCCGCAGTTGTTTCAGTACCCTCCTCCTTCAGTCCATTTACTTTCTTGGCGTCATTTTCCGCAAATTGGTCAGAGACAAACTTTAGCGCCTTCTCCGTGTTCGAAACTATCTTTTGTATAGCGTGTAGTTCCTCTTCACGAGGATATATATCAGCATGTCTCGCCATCACGTGACGGTCTTCCATGCTTTCAGGTCTACGCATCGGTGGAGGCATGAATGGCATATGTGGGCCACCAGGAGGAGCTCCATACTTTACGTTAATTAAATTATACGGCACAATTACAATATAGAAAATCGTTGAGTGTAAACGTAAAGTGCCACATTAAAATAAAACAGATATAGAATTTATATGCAATATGCAATAGTAACTTACAACGGGTGGAACAAATCCTCTAGGACCACCTCCGGGAGGTAGGAGTGGTACGGGTCCTCTGGGGAACCTGAATTAGTAAAATAGCCTTCATTAGTTATTTATTCCCATGAATAAATTCAACTTGGACTCCGCAACATCGATCGCAACATTATCGATCAACCAAAACAGCCTAATTAAAATGAAAAGGTTAAACTAGTAAAAACTTACGGATCCCCCATCCCCTGATTTTTACGTGCTGGAGTAACCCTTTGTGCCCTTCGTTCTTCCATCTTTTTCTGACGGCTGGAAGGTTTCACGTCCACAATTAAATCTGGATTTACCTTTTTCTTGTATTGTAACCGATGTCGGCGCCCCTTCATGTGCATTTCTTTTGCATTTGGATCATTGAATCGACATTCACATAGTTTGCAATTGAACGAAACAACTTTACCTATAATTTAAAGAAAAAAAAAACATAACTGCAATTGCTCAACCATGATTTTCAATCGTTTATGATATAGGTATTTAATTAAAAATTACCGTCGTCGCTCCTAACTTCTTCAATGTAATCTTGTCCAACAGGTTGAATGTCTTTCTCTACAAAACCTACCGACGCAGCCATGGATGCTGCAGATTCCATTTTACTTTCATTGTTACTTGTAGAAGTGACATTTGCATTAGGTTGAACTACTGATTGCTGTTGCTGAGGGGCACTTGCTTGCTGATTTGGCTGCACGGGATTTTGGGGAGTTTGAGAATGCGCTTGCTGTTGTGTTGTGGTAGAAGTGGAATCATTTGCTTGTTGTGAATTCTGTCCATACCGATCGAAGTCCGCCTTGGGACCAATAAAACTTATTTTTGGTGTTCCAGCAGTGCCCCCGCCAGCCGCCGCAGGTCCAGATTGTTTTCCAAAGCTTGCGGGAGCCTGTTTTTGTGGAGGTTTGTTTGGAGTAGACTGCTGTTGAGTTTGTCCATTTGCTCCTGACTGTATTACGGTTGGATTATCTGAAGGGATAGGTTTGCCAAGTTTAGTATGAAGTTTCAAAACTTTCTGATGCTTAGCTCCTCTGATATGAGCAGCATAGGCGTCCGAACCAGTACATGTAACGTCACATAGCTCACACCGGAGACCTCCGGGTGTTCCTTTTGCAGTCGGTACATTACCACTAACGCCAGCTTTTTGGGCAGCCTCTTTCTTCTTATGTTTTTGACCTTCCAGATGTTCTTTGTAGGTTTGTGGACCTGCACAACTAATTTTACAAACATCGCAATAGTGCAGAGTTTGAGGTTTATTCTGCATTGGTCGTGGTCCTTTCATTTTATTCATGTGAGGACCTCCACCACCACCTTGCCTTTTGAAGCCGAAATTATTTCCCTTTGTAGTAGTTCCTTGTGCATACGCGGTGACTGCATTATATACAGCAGCATCATAATTAGTAAACGCTGGTGCTGTGAACAATTAAACAATAATCTAGTAAGCTCGACTGCATTTACTACATGATATGATTTTGTAATTTTTAATAATTTGTTTAACAAGTGCTCAATACATGTACCTTTACCTTTGGTGGGAGCAGATTGTTGAGGTTGAGCAAATCCGGCATACGAAGTCGTCCCAGATCCAGTAACCCCAGCAGTATTAGCAGTATAAGTAGGATAAGCAGTTGATGTCGCCGCTGGTCGAGGAGCAGGCTGAGCCTGAACCTTGCCTGGAGCAGCTGCCATTGTTTGACCAGTATACGCCGCTTGTTGCGACTGCTGAGGATAATAACCTTGCTGAGCAGTAGCAGCCTGCTGAGCAGGTCTCGTATAACCACTGATTACATACGGATCAGCTGATGGTGCAGCGTAAGCTTGAGCTCCTTGGGATACCGCAGGTTGCGCTGGAGGCGGATAAGGCTGAGCCGTTGTATAACCTTGATTTGTAGGAGTGTATTGATTTCTGGAATGAGCAAGTATATAAACTGAAATTAGGTATGAGTTAACAGTGAAAAGTACGCACATTCGAACACCTACTAAATCTACTAAATGCAAGTAGTACAGCAGTCCAGAGTGCTCCTTGGGAGTAATAGATCCAGAACCTCTCTGTGGGTACTGGTGACTGGAGTCGTTAGTTTTTTTGTTATTTATTATTGTATTAGCTACTTAGCTAGTAATGTTCGTTTAAGTAGATATAGTATCTCCGTCCGAATAAATTAAAGAATAATATTACAATTACACTTACCCATACTGCGTGCCTCCGTGAGTAAATCCATAATAATTATTCGTTGCCATTTTAATAACGATCTTGTGACAACCCTCACAGGTAACTTGCTCAGGTAACAGGTAACAAAAAATAAACTACTCCTGCTCAGCTGGTCACACACAAACACGCCCACCCACAACGCTTAACCACTTCCTTCCCTAGATCTAACTCCTCTCCTCTCCTGATGTTGACTCTTTTAATTATTGTTAACAACTTTAAATAGCCACAATTAAAGAAACAAACTTTCTTCTGATTTCCGTCTCCTTTCCACAATTGTCCAAATGCCGGTTATCCGGAGCACTCAAAAAGCCCATAAACAAATTCAAAAATGCAATTTTCCATCAGAATCACTCCAACTTGCCAATTGTTCCTCTTGAAGCTAATTAAATCCAATTTAAAAATCCCGTTTTACCGTCTCTAATGATTCCGGAAAAGTCGGCTGACGAAACTGCGAGAAACTATGATCATCTAAAACAAAAAATAGTACCAACACCAACCGATATAAAATATTCAACCCTTTAGCTACCCTAATATCCATCCACTATATCCACAACACAAATCCACACACGTAAGTACGTATATAGAACAACTGATATTATAATTCGACAAAAAAGGTACAATACTGCAGCATGAATATATACCTAAAAACCAAATACAGAAGCAGAATGGAGTAGAACGATGATGCGATACCTTGGGAGTTTACGGGATATATTATGGATTTTTGTATATAGTAAAGTAATGTACTTCGCTTTTTGTTGGCTTTTTGGCATGGTCGATGGTATGGTCCACCTAACTAAAATACAAGATCGAGCGATGTATGCACACTTGCACACACGTTCACCCACACAGGAAGATTATACGGAAGAATTCTATGGTCGTCAACATGCATCAGCTCTCTGCTGGCTGAGCAAAGCATAGTGCATTTGGTATTGGGGGGCCGGGGATCATGAATGAAAGTGGCGACATTTCGCCTTTACACTTTCTAGTGTATTTACCCTTGGACGTAGCTTGTTTCTGATGAAAAAAATTCTGAGTGCTGATGTGATCCCTGGTCCACGTCGTATAATACTTACTGTTGGGTAAGGTTTAAGATGCTACCTTTTTAGGCGTTCAGTAGTAGCTCCTCCGTGTATTGAACGGAATAATGCTTCGCTTTGCATGCTATTATGCTATTATGCTGGTTCGCATCGCACAAGATATCGCATATGAACAAGGAGTATATTACACACTGCATAAGATGGATATACATATTGTTCTTGTGCATCATCATCCCAAAATCCCAATATTATGCCTATTCCCAAATTCCCAATGGCAAAGAACGTGTACTTTACTTTTATGTATGTGCTGTGCGAGACGAGAGTGGGACTAGATATGTACTAGATACTAGATTCAGATGTGTACATCACGTCCCTTTATAATTGCTTTAAAAATGCCAAGTGCCAAGAAAGACACATGCGCACTTCTTCCTTCTTGGTTCTTTTTGCTTTGCTTTTTAAAAGCATTTCTCGTCTATGGTATTACCTGGCCCATTCAGCCAGGGTATCAATCGTCGTTATCAAATCAAATGAATTTGTTTAAATATTTTTATGATACTTAAGTAAGTACTCTATGATATTTTTTGTTGTTTCTCATTGCAAAGGAATAAATGCACCGGATGCGCGTTGCACAAATACCTACATGAAATGAGCGAACGCATCATCACAAACACAGCTTTTTCCAAGATTTTCATTCATTCATCGTCAAGGTTGTAGTAGTAGTGGGTAGGTGGGATGTGGGATGTCGAACATGTCGGCGACGGGCAGCCCGACTCAATTTCATTAAAAAATCATTTTTCGACGGGTATTCTGGGCGACGGGTCGGGTCGGGCGAATGCAATAATTTAGAACAAAGTATTAGTAACGCTAAGCGCTATTTTGCGTCGGGGTCGTGTCTTCCTTTCATTTCCATTCATATTATTCACAAAATTAATCCGATAAAATATTTCGCTATAAAATTCATGGTTCTTGTGGACGTTGATGAAAATCATATTATAATTGCAACCTAATTTCGATACATGCTACACCAGAAACAACTCTATACACATACACAGAGGCCGATATTGTGTGTAAGCTAAACTAATTTTGTACTTTGTCTCCTCCACAACCCTCCATCCACGACTCCCCCACTCTCCTGCTCCTGGAAAACTCCGTGCCGGAAGGAGGAGCACGGGGTAAAGCGAAGAACACCGGAAAGGGTCCGAGACTTGCCTGAGCGGAAGACGAACATTAACGAGCATGATTTGACAGTGGAAATGAAATAGCATGTAGGTATGCATGCATCGGGTTCATTGAAGAAAAGCTTTCTTCGATTTACTCCTTCATCTTTTTGGAAGGAGGATATATGCAAGTTTTACCCTACCACACGCACACCACTGACTACACCTAGCTACCCCATATACCCCCACCATGTCTACCCACCACCACTACCACTACCACACGCAATGAACTAGGGAGAATCTCAGAATGAGTGTGAGTAAGCCATATTATTTATCCACAATGAAATCACATCTTCATCGTCATGCAATAGCCTGCTTTCCCGAGGCATATATTTGCCTTTATGCATATAGGTTGGTATATTATAGAGGCTCATCGTCATCGTATTTTTATGCTGATGATGATAGTCCTATACCCCATCCATTCATACTCAACCAGTTCCATACACTCCTCGACTCTTTAGACTTCCACAAGATTTTGTTGTTTGGAATGACAAACAAAACAAAATTCCATGCAAAATGATTTTCCCTGAAGAGATTTGTCCAAAAAGGCTGAGTAATAATGAAAAAAGAATGAATGGACTCATGTAGCTAGCAGAGGACTAGTATTATACGACTTGTTTGTGCTCCTTGTAGTACATAGTAGCATCAGATACATATATTGTGAAGGAAAGGATCCTCAATTCATCATCACCCACACACACGCTTCTTCTCTGGATCTGATCTGGAGGAAGCAGTTTTTTCTTCCTGGATTCCCAATTCCCATTTTATCATTCTTCTCTACTTCCAAACTTCCATCCATCTAAAGGAAGACGTTTCCCAATAGCGTCATGAATGAAATGATTATGGGATTATATTATATCGTGATATGATTAGCCTCATGTGGAGCTGTCACTTTTGTCGCCTTTCGTTAAACATATATGCATAATATTATATACTGGTGTCAACAACAGCCTTGTCGTCTTTTAGTGATTTCTCTGGACTCATTCAACAACAGCAGGAAGCAACTTTTGTCTTGTTGATCATCGTCATCAGTCATCATGATCGTTTGTTTGTCCTTCTAAAAAGTCGCTGTCTCTACCTACGCCTTTTTAAGTTCCAAAGTGGAGTAGTGGGCTCCACAAAACAAGACACATTTTATAAGATAGAGTCCGTGAAGAGTGTGGAGGAACATCCAGAAAGAATGTATATTATGCCTCTCTGCTTGCTATAGTATACTTTTACAACAATACACAATTGTTGTCTGTCGCGGATCCATCTAGTTTGTATTGTTTCTTTGTCTGCAACAATACTCAATAGTCACAGTCACAGCTGATGTGGGAGGAGGTGTTGTGTGGTGATTTTAGTGAGTAGTGAGTGACTCATCATCATCATCATCCCTCACGGGAAAAAAATTGAAGACTTGTCTCAAACCTCAAATATGATATATATATATTCGTATTTGTGTTAACAGTTTGTTAACAGTTTTACAGATAAAAAAATGCTAAAATATCGTCAATGGGAAATGGCATTTGTTTTGAGATTCTGCTACTACTAAACATGATGTTGAAATTGATAGAATTGTAAAAAGGTTGAACGTAGCAAAACTATATAATCACTAATTAAATATATGACACAATAATCCTCCAACTTGTGAGTTGAGTGACTTGAGTGTGTAATTTAATTACACAGCTATAAAGACTAAGCAAAAGTACCATTGGCATTTATTTATTCTGACCGGAAGTAGTGTAGGCTGAGTGTGACTTCTTGTGTGGCACTCTGTGTCCTCGTGTTTGTTTGTCATTTGTGCATTTATGCTGAGGTAAACATAATGTACTTTTTTATGTAAAGACGCCTCCAAATAAGTCCAAATTTTCATGCACGTATTACTTCATATATTCGTGTAACTGTGAAAGCAGGGGAGAAACGCTTTTATCTATCCCCTGATGAAACAACCTGTTGTTGGTAAAAAAAAATTGTCTTTTTTACTGTGTAATTTAACTAATATAATAATTTCTCTATTGTGTGGATTGTAGAGTAACGCGTAATTGTACGTCCTGTCCCCCATTCTCATCTCATTCAACTGAGCGTGTAATACTCTGACTCTATGATACTCATTTCATTGACTGGAAATACTTTATCCCGGAAGAGCTCTTGTAGTGATAAAAGTGGGTTTAACCACATCCACGCACGGAACGCAACAAGCTAATTCTCAATATACATCATGGACTTTATAAGGTAAATGTGAGCCTTAGTGTGCTATAAATTGTATTTGAAAATCAATGAAACATGAAATGTAAAATATTGACATTGCGAACTAATGAGATTTTGTAAATTGTATGTTAGGTCGACGTTAAGCTCTCTACCACTACCGCCACCCCCTCCTTTACTGGAAGACAATATAGGTTCTGGGCTGCTAGATGATTTAGAAAATCTGGGCTTGGATTTTGATGATAACAACGGAGACAACAGTCCAACGGAACCTAGTTTGATTGCACCTCCGGAATCTCAGTATGTTATAGTGTTATGTCATGTTAAATGAGGTTGAGCTGTTTCGCTTTATTCGTAAGAAATGTGGAATGTAATCCTAAAATCTGATTTAGGTGGTACCACGGACGTCTCGATAGGCACACCACGGAAGAGCGCTTACGAACATTTGGAAAACCAGGTAGCTATTTGGTCAGAGAAAGCGATCGAAAACCAGGATCTTACGTTTTATCATACCTTGGACGAACAGGAATCAACCACTTTAGGTAATAATATTTTATCAAAATGTTTAGTCTAATTACTTTAATTAAGCTTTTTGTGGTTGTGGTGAAGATGCATGTAGTGTTGCCTCAGATGTTATCATGTCAATGTTGAATATTTCCTTGGTTTAAAGAATAACGGCTGTGTGCGGCGATTTCTACATTGGTGGACGTCAATTTGATTCATTGAGTGATCTAGTGGGATATTACACGAGTGTCTCGGATTTACTCAAAAAAGAAAGACTCATTTATCCGGTGGCTCCCCCAGAACCTGTAAATGATAAGAAACGTGTAATTGCCATACTCCCGTACACCCGGATGCCAGATACTGAAGAGTTGTCGTAAGTTCCCTTCATACTTACAAAATATTATTTTATTTTATTAACTGACTAATTCTTATTGTACTGAACTAAATCAAGATTTGTGGATTTGATTTAGGTTTCAGAAAGGTGACATATTCTTCGTACACAATGATTTGGGTGACGGCTGGCTCTGGGTAACTGCACATAGAACAGGAGAACAGGGAGTTATATTTCGTGATTTAGTGGAGGACTTGGATGATACAATTGATCCCAATTCCGTGTTTTCGTGGTTTCATCCAAATGTCACGAAAGAAGAAGCTGTAGACATGCTTGTAAAAGGTTTGTTGCTTAATAATGACATTGATCTTATGCATGTCGCACGTTAAGAGATCATTTTATTATGCAATTTCTTGGTTTTTGTCGCAACGAATCAAATAGCTGGACCAGGCAGTTTCCTGGTTCGCCCAAGTGACAATTCTCC
This sequence comes from Dicranocentrus wangi, assembly GCA_036850665.1. Lineage (NCBI taxonomy): Eukaryota > Metazoa > Arthropoda > Collembola > Entomobryomorpha > Entomobryidae > Dicranocentrus > Dicranocentrus wangi. The sequence continues at coordinate 5,327 of JAANSN010002968.1, read as the reverse complement.
GGGAGACTATTCTTTATTTTTTCACATTAATAACCAAATTCAGAGATTTCGAATTGAAAAGAAAGGCGTACGATATCTTATGGGCGGGCGGACTTTTGAATGCTTGGAATCTGTTATCAATCGCTATCGGACAGAACAAATCGTGGAAGGTCATACTTTAGGCCATTCTGTAAAGAAGGTGAGTAAAACAAAATTAGAGCATCAAACCAAGCAGTCTCCAATTGCGTTTTGCATTTCCGTGAAAAGGGAAGGAATTTTTTACACATAAGCGTGAGTGAAATATGAAATCTTTTATCTTCGATCGACAAGGCACTAGGTAAATGCCTGGTGCACATCTTAGGTTGCTGAATTTACTTGGAATTTCGAATATGCCTGTCATTCTAAGTGCTTATGGTACGTGGTACTTTGAAAGAGAACGGAAATGAGTGTTTATTTAACTTTGTATGTAAATACGCTATTTATTCCGTCAATTCGTCATATGTATGTACCTACTGTCAGGGATCCTCTGAAATCAGTTGATACTAATGTTAATCTTGCGATAATTCCTCGGCTGTTGTTTGTTTACTTTACCTATCTTCATGTACTTACATATCTACATGTTACTTGTTGGGTGTAGCAGAAGAAACGGTTTCAGTTCTGTATAATTGACATACTTTATACGATATGTTATGTAGATTTACGTAGGAAGGAACCCATGTACGTATAATAGTACTTATCGTTAGAATGAGTAGTAGTGCATGCGCAATGGTTGTAATGTAATCATTCGTATTCAAGAAAATAGATTTTTCGTACAGTCACTCACTACTCACTACTAGTCACTACTTAAAAAGTAGCACGGCACAAACACATGTCGAACGCGAGAAATTCTGAGCAAAATGATGAAGATCAAATTTCCCTTTTTCGAAAATGCTTTACGTGGCTGCTCAAAATGCTCCTCTATATTTTTGGAATATTTAAATACAAGGTAAATACACCTGCTACATTGAAAGTATCTGACTTACAGGGAGGAAATGCATTAGAAGGCATTTACAAGCCGAAGGAAGTAAATAATCCGGAAAAAATTTACGCTACATTGCAAGAATGTCGTGATACTGTTGGTATCAAGAAGACTGAAGGTACGATAAATATTTTGTCAACCTGTAGCCGTACTTTGTCCTCAATTAATATTGTAATATCAAATATTTCTAGTTTGCAAAAAGTCGGGGTACCTATACAAACGTAGTGAAAAGAATAAGAAATGGAAGTCCATGTTTTTTGTTCTTCAAATGGATGGGACAGATACTCATTTAATGATATTTGAAAGCCCGAAGGTAACCAAATATTTGTTTAAGCAGTATTAGCATGTATAATATTCGATTATGATAGTACCTCATACAATAACAAATATTATAAAATCAATTAGAGAACGAAACCGAAGGGGTTAGTGGATTTGGGCTGCGCCTACTTATATCCGTTGCATGACAGTTACTTTGTAGAAGCCGTATTGCTTCCAATTGGTTGAAAGGGCGCTCCCATGTTTGGCCACCATTACGTATTTGTGTTGTCCAAGTCAAGATGATCTTCAGGTACTACATACATTTTTCAAATATGTCTATACAAATTTGATGTGTGTACGCGAATGTCAAGCTAATTTGTATTCAATTTTATTCAAACTTATCAATTACGATTGTTTGTTATTAGGAATGGATCAGTGTATTGAAACCCCTTTGCGTTCCACAAATGGCGAGAGCGCCCAAAATTGCTAGACTTAGAGAGCTAAAATGTTTGACGTTAGGCATTCTCGAAGCTCATAGATTACCATATAAGTTAGTGCCAAACCCAATGTGCATCGTATCCTTGAACCAAGTCAAAGTGGCACGAACCAAGGTGAAAACTGGATATGATCCAGTTTGGGATGAAGAAATCACGCTTGAGTAAGCACTGTAACACTGGAATCGGATGTATAAATTGATACTCATGATGTACGAAAATATTAACTTATTTTTGCAATTTTTGTAGTGACATCCCACCTGACGTTCTGACATTCACGGTGACCGTTTTGAACAAGGGAAAGCGGGCCAAGGATTCAGAAGTTGCAGAAATCACTATCGATTTAAGCAGCCTTGCTAATGGAGAAGAAGTAATCTTAGTTGAATTTTGGCTGACCTAAATAATGTCATTTTTAAAGATATCATGAATGGCCTCTGTAAAACTGTGTACTCACAGAAAGAAGAATGGTACTCACTGAGTGGAATTACACCAATTGGAGAGTGGGGATCATTACGACTACGAATCCGTTATATGAATGATCTCATAATGCCTGGTGAAGAATACTCACCGTTGAAGGAACTTCTATTAGATACAAGACTGGAAGCTGTTCGAGCACTTGCTGATGTGTGCCACTCGAATCGAACAACATTAGCTCACGCGCTTCTAAGGATTTTTCAGTATGCATTACTATATTACAAATGTGTAAATGGGAATGCAAGGCTAAAGTAGTTTCACAAGAAATGAGATTTTGATTTGATTTGAAAAGATTTGAGAAGAAGGAAGCGGACCTGCTGTCGTCTCTAGTAGAGCAAGCAATATACAAGGAAGCAGAGACCACAACGCTGTTTCGAGCAGACTCACTGACTACAACTTTAATGGATCTATATATGAAAAATGTTTGTGAGGACTTCCTTCATGCTGCTGTATCAGAAACCGTAAATCGAATTCTAGAGTCGAAACAATCATGTGAGCTTAACCCGAGTAAAATAGAACCAGGTGGAGACAATTGTGCCAATGCAGAATTTTTACTAGTCGTTTTGGACGAGATCACTGAAAATATATTCATGGCTTATGACTCTTGTCCTCCGTACGTTTGTTTGAAATCGTTAATGTTCCATTACTTGTGATCTATTAACTTCATTTTGGTGTAACTTATAGTTAACGAAACCCTTTAATTTCAGCACACTAAGATACATATTTGGATGCATGCAACGAGCTGCAATGTCAAAATGGCCAAATGAGCGCTTAGTTAAAACCCGAGTGGTCAGCGGCTTTATCTTTTTACGTTTAATATGCCCTTCGTTGCTCAATCCAAGGCAGTTTAATCTTGTCTCAGGTAATTGAAGCATCACAATGGATTTAAGTATTGTGTTAAACTTTTTGAACGCAGGTAACTATGTTTAATTGATTTAAACTTTGTTTCTAGAACCTCCTCCACACCAGGCTGCTAGATCGCTAATCATGATTGCCAAATGTCTTCAAAATCTTGCCAACCTTGTCGAATTCGGAGGAAAAGAGCCATATATGGAAGTAGTCAATCCTTTTATTCTAAAGAACAAAGAGAGGATGGTAGTCTTTTTGGATCACTTATCCGTAAGTTAATCACGCGATTTAAAGTCCTAAACCTGTTTTACGTACCACATGCCTCATTTGAAGGTTGGATTGATATACAGAATAAAAAGGAAAGACCGGAACCAGAAGAGGTCATGAAATTGCAGGGTGACCCTGCTCGAGATTTGAGTGCTTTGCATCACATTTGTGTAACCAGTTTCAAAGATTTGCAAGTCATGAGTAGAACACAGGTACACAATTAAACTTCTTTAATTTCTTCCATTTTGCTTTAGTCGACAAGTCTAAAATATTTTTATCCAACTTTCACTTTCAGCCAACAATAAAGAAATTAGTCACAGTGACGGAAATGTTAAGTAAACACAAACAGAAGTACCGGGAAATGATCAGGACGTAGGCATAATTATGCACGATGCCACTACTGCAATCGTGATGAAGTGATTGTGAATGAGCATATATGTAATAAATATAAGAACGGCCAGCCACTTCATAGAAGAATGATTAAACTGGATTGAATGAACATCCAGAGTGAGTTAAATACTATGTATTTCCATTTCGTACGGAATTTCAAACTCTATTTTTATTGTATTGCTAATTGCTTGAGAAGTTTTTGTATTCTCATATTTTCTGCGATGTTAAAAGATTACAAGCATAGTTGAGTAGTTAGTGATCTGTATTTTAGTAGGGAAAGAGCTAGTGAAATAGGTCAGATCAGTCGTGGCAAATTAGTAGTGCCATCGTAAAAAGCAGCAAAGTCCTTGATGTGCAAACCCTTAAAATTCATTAATTTAATTACTGATTCGTTAAAGAATGCATTATAATAGCCGTTGTATCGTCGTCTATAATATATAGTAGTGCTGTTTTGATGTTAAGGTGTTTTGAGATTGAGAACACCTTGTGAAATAAACACGTAAACAAACCAAAATTACGTTTTCCGTATAGTTTGGAGTATCGCCAGTTGTGCAACTTATCGTCACGTCACTGTAATTCCATGCTTTGTATGTTCATGATGAAATCGTAATAGATAGTACATTTCAGTATATTTAATACAAATAATACTAATATGCAATGTGAATAATTTTCGAATATTAGTTGTCGTATAAAGGATTTGTGCTGGGAGCGTTTCAGCACGCTGCGTTCATTCTGTTTTTCCAATTTAAAACATTCGTTTGACCGATGATTTGATGCAAATGACAAGAATCGTTTTTGATAACAGTGTAATATATACGTAGGTATATTATATAACAGCCCCCTTAAAAAGAAGCACTGCACTTGATATACAAAGCTAATTTATCATAGGCAATGTAACAGGTTTTGTGAGAATTTTATTTAGACTCCAAATAACTGATTTTTAATGAAACTCACGAAGAATTTGTGACTTTGGTATACTTTTTATGAAAATGTACTTGCATATGTACCATGCTTTTCGAGTTATGTTGTCTGCCGGTGTTGGTTGATACATTTTGATCTTGCTGTTAATTACTCGTAAGGTGTTTTTGAAGAAATAAAAATTCCATGCAGTTTCATGATTTAGGTTTTTTCGGGATTCGTAATTTATTATTGTGATTGTCATTTATATAATGATTATCGTTACCTAAAATTAATTTTTGCAGCTATTGTAGATGCGCAGGAAAAATGTGTTTAGATTAATATATTGCGACTAATCATTTCTGAATTTACTTATAGACTGGATACGTGATTAAATAAACCATCCTTTTCTGGTTTGACACAGTCGTTTTGCTCTAATACTTTTATTTATTTAACCATAATTATAACGGAAATTTTATAAATTCTTTAGATTGTCTTCGTTAAATGGAATATAGCATTCATTACATTACACAGTACATGGTTATAGTATGAAATTACTAATTATTAAGTATTACGATTACATTACGGTGTATATCTTGCTTTACAAACTAAATTACGAAGTTACATCCATATTTTTTTTAAATTTTTACACAGCAGTTTCAAGCAACCAATACGGGTTGCACATACCATGGCGTGTGCGT
>JAANSN010002967.1:0-20956 GCA_036850665.1 Dicranocentrus wangi | reverse complement strand
GGGGGGGGGTTCGCGCAATCTGATTCCAACGGAATATTGTTCCTGAGGGCAGTAGCTTCCGATCGACATATCGCATAACCATTTTACTGATAGGGGAGTAATTAGTTAATTTAGCCGTGAAGGCTTTGAATATTTTCCTCAGAGGGATTTAGTAACACACGTTTTGGACGGGGCCAAGTCTTTCTTTGCCACAATATACGTCCTTGGTAAATGGTGGAAAGCAAGTTGACAGTTCTTACACTATTTTACGATGGTGATCATGCTAACGAATGTATCTGTGTTGCAGAGGTACTAATAAAATTAACCGGACTTGGAAGCTATTACTTCACAGTCGGGTGGAATGTGTTTGACTTCGTGGTAGTACTTGCCTCTCTTATGGACATGTTCCTCGCTGGCGACCTAGAAGTAGCATTACCGATTCCCCCAACAATGCTCAGGATTATTCGAGTTTTTCGAATCGGTAGAATCCTGAGACTGGTGAAAGCGGCGAAAGGGATACGCAAATTACTTTTTGCATTAGTTGTGTCGCTTCCGGCTTTGTTCAATATTGGAGCTTTGCTCACCCTAATTACATTTATATATGCCATCTTGGGCATGGCGTTATTTGGCAAAGCACCTAGAAAATGGTCAGTGGATGATCTCTTTAATTTTGAAACGTTTTTAAACAGCAACTTAATGCTTTTAAGGTAAGAAAAGCCGACGACTGATGAATACGACGACTGATTTGATGCAACATTTGTAAGGAATGTGTGTAATTCCATTCTTTTTAGATTGATGACAGCGGCTGGCTGGAATGAAGTTTTGGATTCATTGACCGTAGTGGAACCAGTATGTGGTTCTTATCGCAGTTTAGAATGTGGTTTACCGGATGAGCCAGAATGTCCTAATAGGGCCGTGGTGATTGCGTACCTCGTCTCCTATCTTATTCTGACTTATCTCATCGTTATAAATCTTTATATTGCCATCATTTTGGAGAACTACGTTGAAGCAACCAACGAGGAAGATATCGGAATTGTTGAGGATGATCTAGACATGTTTTATGCACACTGGGCTAGGTAGACAACTAACCCACAAACTACAAGCATAGATAAATACTAAACTTGTGAAAAATCACGTATTTATTCCGTGCAGGTATGACCCATTGGCTACGCAGTTCATCAGATTTGAGGATCTGCCGGATTTATTAGATAGTCTAGATGAACCTTTAAAGATTAGGAAACCAAATATACTTGCAATTGTAGCCTTTAACTTTCCAATAGCGAGAGGAAACAAAATACATTGCTTGGATATTCTGTGTGCTCTTGTACGGCATGTTTTGGGAGGAGTTGATGACACTCCTGAATTTAGAAAGGTCTTCATTTGAAATGCAAATCTTACCACTTGATAATTCAGCCTATAACAAACAGGTTATATAAACGTTGTGTGATTTCTTGTAACATTGTCAGTTGCAATCCCAACTGGAGCGCAAATTTCAACGGCAGTTCCCCACCAGAAGATTTCTTGACATTGTGTCTTCTACGAGAAGATGGAAAATAGAACACAACGCTGCGCTCATTATTCAGCGTGCGTGGAGGACTTATTATAAGCGTACGCATCCTCCGCCATACAGAGAAATTAGCGTACAAACCGGATTTAGTCATGAACTAATTCGAACTCATGGAGGCCTGGGGCATATGATGACGCGTCGTAAAGGAGACGTATTGGCCAATGTCAACCCAGAAGTAAAGGAGAAAATACGACGACGCCAGGAAGTGGGCGATAAAAGTCACATTTTTGGTTAGTTTCATTGAAAAACTTATATACCACGAACAAAGACGGTAGTTTTCCTTTCCAAACCTGAATGAAATGTTATTTCTCTACAGATTCAGACGCAAAAAGCCAAGCCACACAAGCGAATGCTGCAGCCACAAATTAATAAAATGGGGGAGAATACTATTTTAGATGATACGCTTAAAGGAATTGAAATAAAAGCAGGATACCTACTTAATAATTCATCATGTAAATATATGCTTTCGCCCCCGAATCCATTCTATCCGCTTGTCAATTGGAGATTCGCATCTTTAAGAAAGCATAATGGTAGAAGTTATAGTACAAGTTACGTTACATGTGCACACAATTTCATTCGACATTTCCATTATTCCGTATCTTCGTTTAATCACAGTTTGCACATGACTGATCTGATGAGTCATGTGTATCCTTATGTATTGCGGTTGGAATGAGGTTTCTTAATAATTTGAGCGTCACTGGTCGTGCGACAACAAAATACTAGTAATACGACAATTTTTTGTAGCATTTACCAGTAAGGTGAAGGCAATTCCTTGAATATATTATAAACTTTTATAAACTAAACCGTGTGGTTTGGACTCAATGCTATGTAGTGGTAAAAATGATGATAACACCATTCCAAGGTGATATGGAGTCTAAAGCTATAATTCCGATGATTTTCTTCAACGTGTATCGTCACACATGATGCGCTAAACTTTATGTGATATGATATAATATACAAACCAAAAGTTTGGGTCGCTGGAACATGACTCATTTTTTAAAAATGCACCAATGATTGAATGACACCAAAGATAAAATGCGGATATAAAATCCCCAATCAAAACTCATTGCAATGTTAGTGTCCTCAATTCTGTAAACGATCAGTGACCTGTCATTTTACATATCCCGTCTCCCGTCAATCTCGTGAATACATTATTACTTCATAAAAATGAGATTCCTCATTATTTCGATTTTACTAATTGGGCTCCATACCACATTTCAAGGAGTGCACGGTGGGAGGATAGGATGGCCATGGTCATTTTACTCAACAACTGAGCTAGCAGCAGAATCTACATCACCTGCATTTACAACCACTCAAATTCCAGATACAAGTTCAGAAGATTCAACTCGTGCATCAAGCTGTGAATGTGCAGATGGTCAGAATCAGCCAGACAACGCTAACGCAATGATTACTGTGAAGGATCCGACCACAGGGCTGGAGTTCCGCATGCCAGCTGGAGTATTAAAGTGGATTCTTGACACGCGCGCTAATCGTATTAAATCCTACACAGGTGATGACAATGCTGAGGACTAATTAAGGTGTGATTATTGTTGCGTCGCTGCGTGTACGCAGAGAAATATCCTTTTACACACGTGCACACTTTGGAAATATTGTATGGTTGTGTGTTGCATTGCACTTTTACTTTTACAAACGAACTTCGCTTTTCTAAATTTTATGGACAACTAAATTGAGATTGTTTCGTAATTCATTAGTTTCGCAATAAATATTATTAAACTTTGAGGGAGTTAGTAAAAAAGACTTTGTGTTTAATTGCTTTTACACAAATTTAGACAATTATTATATTGTATTTTCTGGCTGATTAATATTTCTATGCTAAAGCACATATAATGGCTAAACTATGTTCTACTGACATCTACAAAATAATAATAATACGTGGCCACAAAATTCGTAATTATTATTTAATGGCAACATGTATTCACATTTTACATGTAAACATTTTACATTTGTTTCAAAGTTATAACAATATTTATTAGGACACTTAATCACCAACATTTCGTTTAATCCAAGTAATTACTCAATTCCTGACTAACGAGTGTGCTTACTCCAACATACCAAATAATGATTCCTATACAATGGGTTTAATAAAACATCGTAATGTGGAGAAGGTCTTAAACGTATCATATATATGAATTTTTATTTTGCATCTACAAGTTTGTAGAGTGGGTGAAAATTCAATTAAATTGAATTAAATATACAAGCCTACTAACCAAACAAAGTAACAAATAAACCCGATCCAATAACTTGGTTTACAAGTTACAACACAACCCAAATTTTACAATACTTTGAATAATTCGATGAAGGATTCTTCAGCACACTTGACGTAGTGTATCTTACAAATCGGAAATCCTCGTAGTTATTCCTACAAAAATGTACAAAACAGACGAAAGGCAGTATGTGCTGGCTTTTTTGGTAATTAACTTGGTACTTTTGCACTAATTGCCAAAGTTGGACAGCTCTATGCGGCCATCGTCAGCTCCAAAACGCGTAATTGAATTTGTGTATATAGTTATAAGATAGCTATCCAGTATTAAAATTAGCTTATTTAAAATTTCAGTCTGTCTCTGACGGCTTTACATCTGTCAAAATATCTATCAAACCAAGTATGTATCACCCCTGTTAAGTCAACTTTCGACAGTTATGTGACTAAAATGATTCTGTGCCCCTTTTCACTAACTGGCCATAATTATACGACTAACTAAATTGAGTGGTTATTTGTAAACATGACTGATGACTTGTTTATACAACCTCTAGAATAACGAATACAGCACTACATTAGCTTAACAATACAAGATCTCCGGTGTTCGTTCCGTAAATTATTCCATAGCCAGCAACTGGAACCCAGTGCATACAGTTAATACTCATAAACGCAACTTGGCCGTCTGCGTAGAGATCTTTGACAGGAACTAGTTTGATTCTATCCTCATCCCTGGCTAAACTGAGAATCTGAAAATGAAATAGCAAAAGAATGGGTATTTACATTTGAAAATCGTTCAGTCTCAAATACTTGAAAATCATTCATTTTTGAATACAAGCACAAAAGACAAAAGAGATTGGGTACCTTTCCGATATTTCTGGAAGGATGAACAAATCGGTACAATGGACCACGACCAGCATACCCGACAACCATGTAATCGCAAGATGGTGATATGCTAACTGACACTGTATTCTGGTCGAAATGAAAAACGTTAAGGATGTCTCCTAACGAGTCATCACGCAAACTATATATCCCAACGGAGCTATATGATCCATTATCCGAAGGTTGTAAAACTGCTAGAAACTCTGAGTCTGCTGACACGTCCAAACAAGCATCCGAATGCAAGGAGCATTCTCGTACAACAACAAATTCATCTCCTGCAAGAATTCATTCGAAAGAATGTAATTACTAATTACAACAATTTAACATTAATACCTACCATTAATATCACATTTTCACATTCTTAATATCAAGTACATACGTTTCGTTATATCAGGAATGAGAAATTTTCGAAAGTCCCATTTTTGAATTCGACTTGACAAAAATGCGGTTGTAGCAGCGTCCATTGTATAATAAGTAGGTGGTCTAGTTCGAGCTAAAATATATTATGGAATTCAGGATTAAACTCGTGCTTAATAAATGCTGTGTCATCACCACATTGATAAACCCAAAGCTTATAGCTGAGGTTAACTTACGAGTGATTAAAATCTCCGGAATATATCCAGGATAAAATCTTGCTGCAGCATCAACATGCGGATCGTCATTGGCATTTCCCACATTGTTGTTATTCCCGTCATTATTTCTATTAGCAGCTACACCGTTAGACCCTCCATTTCCATTCCTTATACGTATAACTCTTGCTGCTGCACTGTCGTCATCAAGACTAGGTAATGGAACTGCGGGTTCTCCATTGTCGGAAGGAAAACGATTCTGTGGAGGTGCACGGGTGCGCGCACTTCCCGACAACTCCATTACATTAGAAGGTCGATAACGATGGATAACTGAGGTAGTAGGGCTGGACCTCAAAAACCAATGGTCAAGATGATGCCTAGGTATATATTATTAAAAAGTAAGTAAATTGTCACATCTATCAAGCTAAACTCAACTTTTAAAATGTAAGAATATAATTTTAAAATCAAATCAGTCGTACCTAACAGAACCTCCTCGGGCACTAGTATTATCACGACTACTGCTTGGCACATCACTCCGCTCAATTCGGGGTCTTTCAGTGTCAGTAGGATTTTGATCTAAGCGAGGCATTCTCACCGGCATACTCAGCAACACATCATCGTCTGAATTGTCGTCACCCTCAGAAGGTACCAATCTAGCTATTCTTGAATAAGGACGACGACGGGACGGCCGTGGTTCATTACTACTAGTAGAAGGGCCACTGCTACTTGCGCCGTTTGGAGGAGTAGGAACATTAGGGGTATGACGTGGTTCATAATTGCGAGATCTATCAGTTTGGTTATTTCCAGGTGGAAGGGGTCTTTCAGAACCGGGCCAGTTTCCTCTCACAAAGCTTTGAGGCGTTTGTGTTCCAGAAGTTGCCATTGCTCTCGCTCTTGACCATTGAGACAACATGGAAATTCTTAGCTGGATTTCCTCCAATCTCATTCTATTTCTATACGACTCCTCAGATAAACCAGGGGGAGATGGAGAGTGCGCTCCTCGATTTCCTCTTTCGTTTAAAACACGCTCAATCCTGCTTTCCACAGGGCGACCAATTGCAGACAAACCACTTGCACTTCCTGCTTCTACAATTGGCAAGCCGTTATTGCTTTCAGGTAACATATCAGCTTGATTACGCGCTCGGATGATTTGTGATGCCGCAGTGTCTACAGCAAACCTTATGAATCTACCGTCAGAGTTATCTCTTGCTGTATCACCACTATGAGAATTGCCCCCATTTTCGTGCCTACTATGCCTATGTCGAAAGTACAGTCTTCGATCGTTACGTTCCAGGTATGAGCGATAACCTCCGTTTCCATTTGGCCCGGGGTTATCATTCCCGTACATATACCCGTGACTTAGTATCATTGGATTATCCTCGTAGAAGCGACGTCGATGACCATCCACGTGCGCATCAGGAGCTAGTGTTATGATTCTTCTAGTCATTGTCCGAAGTCGTTCGCTCACATCTGCCCGACGACCAGACACCGGTGGTCGTTCTCTGCTTGTGGAAGGCGCATTAGTGCTGCTTGCGGGTCGGCCCCCTTCCCCACTTCCACTTCCAGCACTGGGTGGTGGGGTAGGTTGCGGAGAATTTGAGAATAACGACGGTCTGACATTACCCGCATGAACCCATGGAGGTGTTCGGCCTAAGAAAGCGCCTACCCTGTGTCCAGAGGGCAGTGCTCCTAATCCTAAACTTCTACGAGTATGTCGTAATCCAAACATTCGCTCCAGTGCGTCCAGGAACGGACCCAGATAATCTATCCACAACGTTCCGCTTAGAGACCGTGGGCGAGGTAAACTAACGGAAGTACTTATACAGTCCAGCAGTGTCAGCCCGGACTGGATGAAATGCAAGCTGAAACCCGTAGGTAGGCTTATACGAAGATTTGTTTGGTCGTAATCAATACGAATACGGGGGTATCGGCGGTTAGGAAAGGATTCCCTAGTGTCTGATTGATAAACATTAAGGGGCCTTTCAGAAACCCGGAGGTCTAATACTGCGTACTCCTCTTCTCTAGTCACAGGTGGCCAGTGAATTCCAATTGTTTGAGTATTTGTTTCCCAAGGTCCACCTTGAAGGAAAAGTCCAATCGGCAAATAATAGACACTTGCTTGGAGGCTCTCTCGAACTTCGGTTCCCATAACTGATTCCGAGCTGTTCACTGTCGAGTATACGGGAATTAGCTCATCCGCTGCTCTAATGTAAAATACGCGAGTAAAATTTCTCTCCAGTTGAGCTGGAATCGGTCGCCCAGGTCTTGAATTCCCATTCGTGGTATTACTAGTACTATTGCTATTATTTGCTGGTGGCACTGGTTCCGTACTTGGCCTGTTTGCTGATGCTCCGTTGTTAGAATCCTCACTATTTCCATTACCTTTGTTTTGCTGACTCAAAAGATAGTTCCTCATACTGCTGGCAGAGCTGGAGGAGGATGATTGACCAGGTACAGGCGAAGTGCTACCTGCTGTTGGCTCATCAGACGAACTATTATTATTGCTACTACTTCTATTAATTGGTATTGTACAAGGCCTTGTAGAATGTCCAGACGCACCATGATTGTAACATATCCAATGTGTACGCCTGCGTCGGTGCTGGCACCTACTCGGAGTTGGAGTTTGTCGTTGCCCTTGCCGTAATGAAGGAGGGATTAGTGCTAGACCAGGCACAACATTTCCAAAAACTTGCTGCCATTGTTCGCTCTGTGAACTGTTTTCCACATTACTATTACTATTTAACTGGCGAATTGTCAAATAAATACCAACCATCACGTCACTTGTCAAGTTACCCAAGTTTATACCACTAGTAAGAAGCCACTGACTGAAGTTCATAAAGGGTACTTGTCGCGCACTTGCAGAGTCAGATGGATTTCCGCCCTGCCCAAACGAGTTACGTACCGTTATTGTTATATTTGGAATTGGATGTCTTATTTGTCTGACGAGTGGCATGACCGCACGAAAGTTTCTAATGCTTGTATGATGACCAGTTTCAACTGTTGGCCATGATATCAGTGGGGGCATTTCTCCCATGTCGTACAGGGATCGCATTCGCGGAGGCGGACGCCAGTGATACGGATCTCTACCGGAGAACGGACAATGCCGGGCATGCTCTTCTGCAACGAATGCTCCAGGGCGACCACTTACGAGATGAAATTCTCGCACTATTCTTCGTGGACCAGCCACATCCCTTCCTCTACCGTTGCCGGAGCTAGGATTGGGAGGGTTGGCGTTGGCATTGGCATCTCTTGACGGGCCTGGTACGGGAGCTTCTGGAATCCTGGGGACATTTTGACTCCTTGCATATGCATCAGCTATTTCATATTGCATTGCTACCATGGGTGGAACACGTATGCGATTTAGCATATGAGGGCTCTGTCCGCGACTGGATTCTGAAAATGGCGACGGTGTTGTGATCATAATCCGATAAAGTGTGCTAGGTCCAGAATTCGAACCAGAGGCTGCAGCACCAGACCTTGAGGTAGATGGAGTACTGTCATTCCGACTTCGCCTTGATCCTTCAGGATTCGTCGAGGGGGTATTATCAGAGCTTGACGCACTATTTCTTCCAGCTGGTGTAAGGTCTGGGAAACTGGACTCGTTGTCATTGTCTGGCATACTTGGTGTAGGTGGCAAAACTTCCAAATCTGCAAATGGATTTTGGGGTTCTCGAGTATCATTCATTATATGGCTTGTACTTGCTACATGAGATCGTAGTGCGGCCAGACTTCCTGTTGCCAAACTGTTCAGGGTGGCTCGGATCGATGACTGAAGTTCTCTGGTTTGTTCCTGGAGTAATTCTAGATGCCTTCTTATAACACGAAGTTCCATGATATGCTGATTTTCCACTGCAAGTGGCGCATCCATGCGTACTTGGCTGTAATGGGTGTAGTAGAAATAAAGCCACATATTATTATTATTGTACTTGTTTCTATTATGATAAGAAGGGGTGACGTAAAAAGAAATTTGAAACAGTACCTGCAAAGATTCTGCATTTCTAATATATTCTGGGCAAGGGCTTCAATACTTCTTAGATCAGTATCGCTTCGCGCTCCGACTCTTCCCGTGGAAGAGTTTCCATCGTCCGTACCAGACGGTGGATTCGATGAGACAGGTACAATTTCTTCTGGAGTATCTATTGTTCGAATAGGAGTTGCGTCAAATATCAATCTCGACGGTCCTGGCACTTCATCGTCCATCACGACAGGTGAGCTAGGTGATTCAAGAGAAGTGGAGCTGGATTGTTCAACAGACTCATTAATGGCAGAGTTGTTAGATAGTTGATCAGTCTCCTCGAAATTATCTTCCATCATTTGATTATTGTCTATTTCTGCGTCAAGATTTTGTGTTTCCATTGCATCTGGACTACTTTCATTTAGTGGAAGCGACTGCTGTTGATTGGGAAAACCGTTAGAATCATCTAATATCCTGGGTATACGACTTCTAAGAAACTGTTGATAATTAGACACAAGTTCCTCGTAATGATTGACTAATTGCCGATAGCTTTCTTGGAACCTATCCTGACGAGCGTTGAGAGTCTGCAACGTTAGGTTTTACAGTAACCATTAGACTTCTTATTTCAGGACAGGAAAAATCAGTTGTAAATACGGCTCAATGGCCAGAATATTTAGCTAAATTATTACCTCTCCAACGATTATCGGGTCGTCGTCTGCAGCCACCGCAGCAGCAGCTACTGCAAATGCATCCGCCTCTGTTTCTACCTCCGAGTCTGGCACGACCACCTCCTCAACAACGTCGCCGTCATTGACCATTCCAACATCCTAGCAAACCAAAACAATCGATTAATTCACAAAATCTAATAACGTCCACATTATGTATTATAAAATTGACATACCTCCACAGAAACCGAGTCTATTTCGTCACGCGGACCAGATGTAAACACTGGTGAAGGTCGTCTCCCGCGAGAGTTCCTTGAAAGAATATTGGGTCTGAAAAATGGACCACCATTTCCTCCACCCCGAACTGATCTTCGAATTTCTTCCCTCATCGGGGGACTAGGAAAGTTTGTAATTCCAGTGATCAAACTTTGACCCAATCGGTCGAAACGAACCAGTCTAAATCAAGTCAAACATGATCACTTAGTTGATGATACCATTGACGGGCCAAGATTTTCTGTTCGCCAAGATCGCACAAAGTACTAACCTGACTTTTTCCTTAGTATTCTCTGTAGAACAACGTGCTAATGGATACGGGTGGCCCCAGTCCCAGAAAATTATCTCGTTGAAAGTAGCTATAGCCAGAAGCCTTACGGTGGGATGGAAAGCTAGTGATGCAATCACAGTTCCAGAATCCGTAACAAGCAGTTCACTTCCACCCTGTAATAAACGAATTAGTTCATTAATTATCAAAAATAAATATATCAAAGCAATGGGAAATAGTTGAAGTCGAAACGCTTTTGAAATAGACTAACCTTCAAATCCCAAACTCTAACATGTCCAGCCAAACACCCGGAGGCTAACACGTCATTTTGGCTGGGGTGCCATTGTACGGTCCACGGGGTTCTTGGATGCCCAGTTAGTGTTTGAATAACTTCACCACTTGCAACGTCACATACATAGACATTGTGATCTCCGTGGCAGGACGCTACTTTACTACCGTCCGCACTGAACGCAATATGGAACGTGGTTCTTGCTCCATTAGGTAATTTAAACCTCTAAAATATTGAAACGAAACGAACAATGAAATATACCTAAGGTAAATATTTTATTTTCGAGAACTTATACTCACCCGTCGAGAGAGCTCCTTCGTGCATAATGTATGCACTGCCTTGGTTGCAAGCGACTGTGAAACAACTTTTCGCCCAGCGTTATGTCTCGGAAAAAAGTGAAACGACGTAGACCCACCAAATCCCAATTCCCTATAAAATAGTTCCTTCGGAATTGGGTAACCATATTCTCCAGGAATCGGATCTTTCCTCCGATCTTCACCACGTGGCTCTTTGATATCCATTTTTGGATAATGTTTATGTGTTTACGTCTTTTTCTAAGAACATGAGGAAATGGTTAATGTGGCAAAGTTGTTTTGCACAACAGCAGAACAGTTATTAATGTTGGAAGTAACTGTGTACGTCGAGGATTGCGAACAAATCTCAGTGATTTTGTACTTTTAACTTCACATGCTCACGTCTTCAAATTCTTTGCTGTTTACTATACATATTGTGAGGTCATCCATCCACGATCAGATATCACTTTTGTATTTGTATTCCTCGATATCGATACAATGGATGATTAAATTGATGTTTATCCTTCTTGCTTTTAGTTTTGTATTTACTTATTTTTTGTAAATATCCGCTGTGTGTGATTCACAAGAAGTTGCGAAAGTAATCAAGGTATATTTATTGTGCAAAACCGCAAGATGATCCTCCTCGCGTCCACCTCCTTATTCCTTATTTCCTTCCTGCTAAAGCGATTCCTTCAGGTTACGCCTTTCCATCGTTCATAATTCCATCTAAAATACACATGTAATTAGAGAGAACGCAATTAAGTAAGAGTGTTTACTAATTTGGATAAATGAGAAATTAGTGAATATCATATGAAGTAGTTAAAAAAGTCCCTTGAATCCCTCCCTGGTCTGGTACTAGCTTATACATATAAGTACATTTAAATCGTACCCACCAAGAGGTACTGTGACAGGCTTAAATTGACATTTTAATTAATTCAAAAGCAGATCATGGATGAGGGCTAACGAAAATAAAACACCGTTTACAAGCACTAGTCCATTCCTATTCCTGCACCAACATTTTTTTTGCCTAGTCGCCCAAAATCTTAGTAGTATTTAAGGATATGTTCCGCTCATTCAGGGAGAGGCAAACAAAAGTGTTGCAAAAGTACCATCAACCATGTTCCACCTCCACTCCACCCACACTGACTCCACCGTCAATTTATCGTATCCTGACCTTACTATCGCTCATCCATCAATAAAACTTGGCGTAATGTAAGTGTTGAATGAATGTACATGCAGCTAATAAAATGAAGTCAAAGTTAAGGTATCTCAGAGTACAATGATTGAAGTCTCTAGTGTCAATTCCCCATCCCCTTCATTTCTCCTTCCTCATCATCATCATCCTACCTCTGTGACCTCGGAAAATGTCACTAAAGACTATATTATATCCCTCTCCCAACTACCTTCCCAAAAATCAAAATCCATCTACACCTTAATTAAAACCCATTACTTTGGTGTCTGTGGGGGGCCCACCTTCCTCCTCAAGTACCTTAAACAAGTATGGTTTCCCAAACGGCTCCACTTTGAAATTTTTGGTGAATTTTTTTTACCTTTTAACACATTTTCCTCCTTCTCCTTTGACCACAGTACTTTACCAAAAATCACAAAAATATGTCGACTTTTACGGCTCCCCGATGCTCGAGCGAGTGATTTGGAGTTGACGGAGGAGATATTTTGTTCTCTTCTCTTCTCTTCTTCTCTTGCTCACACAGCCTGTGTGTGTGTGTGCTCCTCTTCTCGGCTGTGCTGCTGTTGGCTGTTGTGTTGTGCTGCTACTGCTGTTGCTCTACTATTTACTTTCCCTTTGCTCTTATATACTTAATACTTGCGTATCCTATCGTATCGTATCCTCTATTCTCTCAATAATACACATTCTCTGCCCTCGCAGTTCTCAGTTCTCTCGCTCCTGCCACTAAAGAAGAATATTGTTTTTTCTCTATTTTTGTGTAAAAAGTGAGCAAGGCGAGAATAAGGACTGTGCTGTGTGTAAAAGGAAGATGTGTGTGTGTGTGTGTTGTGGATCAGGTATGGTAAATGGTATACGTATCTCTCTGTTCTCTGTTACTTGATGTTTAGTAGAGTTAGGGTATGTGTAACTGTTTCAAGCTGCATAATGTGCATTTGTAAATCGAGAGGAACTCGTCACCGCTACACACACATCGTATCCAACCATCACCATCCAATACGGAATACCATACGACGGAGTTTTACAGAACAGACTTAGGCAATGCATTTGCTCACTCACACAGAGTGCGAGCGAGAGGTTATGAGAACGAGAGAATCCTCCTTCCTTTGGCAATGATTTTGAGAATTCTTATATGACACTACAGAAGAAGAAAAAAAGTATAATATAATCTCCCTACTCGCTCTACTACTACGTCTAACAACCAACAAACGTCTACTTCTACTCCCTCCCTATTATACACATATATATTTATGTACATTATGCATGTTCAATGTTCACTCGCTCTCGGGCTCTCCTGCCCCTGCCTCAGCTTTTCAAGAAGAGTGGCTAGACGAGCAACTAAAATTGCTGGGTATTATTGAGGAACTCGAGGAGCTCGCCAGAGCTGCTAGCTGGGTACGTAAAGGAGGAAAAAATATATGAAGGCACGAGTGAGAATGGTCGATGTTGTTGATCGCGTATGTAGAAAACTGAAGAGGTTGATCTGATAGCTGAAAATGCTGAAAGAAGAGTAAAACTTATATAAAAGAATCATCATGATCATCATCATCATCGCCGGCCGACGTCGCATCACAAGAAGAATATAATAAAAATATAGGAGGAAGATGAGGATGATATGATGATAATGGCAAGTGTGCTGGCTGTGGTTTGGTTTGGTTGCACACACACACGGATGGGGAACCGTAAGAAAAACTTTTTTTTTACCTTCTAAAGCATAACTTTTATATTTTCTTTTATTTACCTCAAGAAGACCAAGAAGACAGAGAAGTGCTACCACCACCACCACCACCGTCTCAGCCTCTTCTTCGCCTAATTTTGTTCAAATTGGGATTGGCAGCTGAACGAAGGTCGGGGAATTGAGCGAAAGAGCAAAATCTAATGTCTGGTGAAGGTGGATGGGGAATTGGGCAACGTGAAGTGGCAGTGATTTTCCCTTTGCCTTTTTAGATAAGCTGTATGGATTAGCGTGGAAAACATGGATTTGCTCTCTCCATCTTGATATGCATTTTCCAATTAAGAAATGAATAGAAATGAGGAGACAATTAAGAGAGTGCACAACAAATGATTTGCATATTAGGATGTACGGATGATAGTGGAAATGGATGAAGATAGTATGAGATATTCACGGCAGCGCTCAATGGAGAGCTTTCGAGTTTTGCATAAAATGTGTCTGTAAATATCAAATCAAGAGATGAGCGCTTTGGTATCTTCATTGCATGCTGCTGCTATATACTTTGCATTTTACTTTACCCAGTTTCCCACACACCGCAGCAGCAATGGAATGTAGAGGGCATTTGGATTTGGGAACTTTTCGTTTTCGTATCATGTTGGTAAATCATTTATAGGCTATCCTGCGGTTGGATTTTGGATTTGTGTTAGCTTTTGAAGAGCACGAGCCAAATGACCTACCTCTCTTTGGTTGCTCACGAAAAACGAAAACTTTAATGTTGACCAATTTTTGGTTTTGCATATTATGGCAAGTTTATAATATAATGGAAGAATGTCATATTTGTCAATAATGAATTTTTGAGGTATATGAATTTTAAGCCCCTTGTAGAATGGAACCCCCATTTTATTTTCACCACAGCGTCATCAACTCAGGCAAACCCCCAAAAATATATCTAACTATTCCATATACTAACCGGACATCGTTCAATTTCTAATGCGACCTGTAAATTGATCACAATTTAAAAGGGGAAGAAATGAGAGTTGGAACTTTGGAACTGGAGCTGCTTTCAGAAAAAATCAACTAATACAACTAGGCAATGAATCGAAAATTGTGTACATTTTCATGCCACACGCATGACACAGGTGACAAGGACTTTGGCGCCCCCCCCCTAATGTAAAATGAAGTTTCTAATTTTCTTATCACATGACAAGCACTTGTTGGCTGGTTACGATTCACGAACTATTATTTATGAACGGCAAACACGAGCGAGTTACTTTAAATGATAAAGTCATTTTACTCCGAGATGGTAATCCTGTCTCTCACCCCACGCTTTAGCTTTAGCTCATAGAATAAGAAGTATTATAGCTCATATATATGCTCGCTGCTTTAGCTATAGTATTTAATCTTAGTACAAAATAAAACCCATTTGGCCTTGTATGTATATAGATCACATAAAAACTACAGTATTACCTTTGAATGAATGGTCCTTAACACTGCTCACTTGTCAAGAATGGAACGGCCAGCATCCAACAAGCCTCACTTTTGTCAGAAATGTTGTAGACCTCCGTCTTGTGGGGAGTCCGCCGGTAAAGACTCGAAATCATCAATTCCATTCTCAAATGAAGAATCACTCGACATCATTCGATCCCCGTTGGACGATCGTGCCTATAAATCCTTAGTGCTTCCAAATGGAGTGCGAGTTATGCTAATTTCGACCTATGACATTGACATTGAACCGGAAGAACAAGATGCTACAAAACCACCATGTCAAGTGCCGGAAGTTGCCGAATTCAACAAAACTTATCTGGGGTTTGACAATCCTGCTGCACGGGTGAAATGTGCTTGTCCATGTGATGAGAGAAAGCCATGTTGCAGTCGGGGGCAATATAATGATGAAGTTTCCACCAAAAGCCGCAAAAGCATACTAAAAGAGTATGAAGCGATTAGAGAAACATGCTGTTCCAGGAAAGCGAAAGCACCCACAGAAAAGAAAAACGTCTCCTTTGATGCGGCCAATATTGACGAGTTTAAAAAGCACGTTTCTCGGAATAGCGTACCAGGGGATCTTCAAGAGTATCAAAATGTCATCTTCAGTGAATTACAAAAGAGAGCACAAGCTAAAACAAAATTTGCTGCATGTCGACCGCATGGTTGTTGTAATGCTAGAGAAGGTTCCACGGAGAAAGGTCAAAGGTTACCGTCGCACATGCCTAAAAGCAATAAACACGACGACGTTATAGCAGGTAGCATTATTAGACCCATCACAGACTCGGAAATAATTCGTGGGAATTGCACATATAGGCCGGATGAGAAGTCGCAAGCAAATATTTCAAGGTCAAAATCCTTGATTCCCGTTCCATCCGACGAGGACTTCAAGCAGAAGCCATCCGATCTTCATCATTATCCCTATCCACCAACTTACTCACATGGGCTCCACTCTGTGCATCCGTGTCCTATCGGGACATCTAGGTCACGTGCGCGCAGTGGTCGTGGTCCTCGATTTTCCACTCAATTCAATTCCGATTTTGATGGCACTGCATACCTTGTCATTGGTATTTTATAATATGCAATTCAAAACATTGCGAAACTTACACTAATTAGTTTCAGCTACTAGCATAATGTAGTTTAGTAATTTCTGCATGCATGCTACATAGGTTCTGGCTACTTTGACGATCCTGATGATCAACCCGGCTTGGCACATTTTTGCGAACACGCCGTTTTCCTAGGTTCCAACAAGTTTCCCGAGCCGAACCAACTATTTAAGCTAGTTCTTCCGTACGAGGGCTACGTCAATGCATACACCAGCGGGATGATGACTACTTTCACAACCTCTGCCTCTTTTAGGCTATTCCCTTTGGCGGTGGAGATCTTAGCGGGTAGGCATGCACAATATACCAGTCTTGTCTACAAACTTCCTATACTTAATACGAGCATTTCCTGTCCATTCATATTTAAATTGTATATTCATTGCATTCAGATATGGTGGGATTCCCTTTATTCCCAAATGCGCTAGTTGCAGCCGAGCTGGAAGCACTAGATTCGGAATACAGTTTACGCCAGGACGACACCCCGAAATACTTTCAGCTGATTGGCTCCCTAGCAAAAAAGGGTCACGTCATTCGGAAAATGGACAGTGGGAACATTAACACGCTGACAGTTCCAAACTTTTACAGGAAGCTGGTTGAGTGGAGACGAATTTATTACAGCCCGAGTCGCATGACGCTCGCCCTTGAAGCCCCCTTCCCACTTGACTTCATGGAAAGACTGGTAATGGAAAGTTTTGGACGGATCCCGTCCGCAGCACCCCTCCCTCCCATTCACCGAAACCAGTTGTTACACTCTCCATTTGAGATGAGTAGATTTCATCAAATTTACCATGTGCCCTCTGTCTACCATTCGGAGTTCCTTGCCTTGCATTGGGCACTGGACGCCAAGGGTTGGAAAAATTTGAAAACTAAGCCGCTTGAGGTAACAAGACATCCGAGACATAACGTGAGGTTTCTAGAACTTTAGAACAAGAAGGCTTAAAATATATTAGTTTGTCTCCCCATCAATCATCAGTATCTTGGAGCAATAATTTCGCACAAAGGGGAAGGAGGCCTATTCCACTACCTCACTTCTCATGACTTAGCTACGAATGTGGAAGCCGGCTGCTGGGAGTCTGACGTCACTAGGAATCACTTCACGTCTGTGTTTTCCATATCCGTTGACATGACCGACAAAGGCTTCAAGCGACAGGATAACATTCTCCAGGCCATCTTCGGTTATATTCAAATGCTCATCAACCTCGGCCCGCAAAAGACATTCTTCCAGGAACTGCAGAAGCAGGACCTTGACGCTTTTCATTACAAGGCTGCTGAGAGCTCACTCAGCGTGGCCGATAGCATCAGCCGCTGGATGCAATTCATCCCCCCAAAGTGGTCCCTAATTTCACCCGCAATTACGCCCGATTTTGATGAAAAGCTCATACGGAAGTATACGGAAAGCTTGAAAATCGAGACGGCAAATGTGATAATCTTTTCAAAGAATTACCGTGGGCTGGAGAATATGAGTAGCATGGAAGAGTTTTACAATACACCCTACGCCTCTTACAAATTTCCGGAGGAGCTGGAGCAGAAGATGCACCGGACGAGAGGGGAGTACTCAACCAAGTTTTCAATTCCACCCGCAAATGAGCTCCTTCTGGAAACTGCGTGTAGTAGATCCCGACAAAAGGACTTGCTCCAGCCGGGACCCTTGTACAAGGTTAAAGGCAAATTGACAGTTGGGTACATCAGCCGAAATGTGAGAGTCGCCAGAGGGCTGCTCCCCCAAGCCAGGTATTCCATCTGGATCGGCTCGCCAGTTTTTTCCTACCTGGGCGCACCGGAAGGGAGCTCAACCAAAATGATCTTGTGGTCCAGGCTTTTCAACGATATTTTCGAAACAAAGTTTTATCATGCTGCCAACGCTGATATTCAACTGGAGACTGAGATAGCTCAAGGAGAGCTACACATCAGCATTGCCGGTCCGCACACGATGCTACCCCCACTGGTCGAGCGGGTCATTTCCTTGTTCAACAACTTTGAGAATGTGGTAGACCAAGTCTCATTTGAAGTGTCGCGAAGCACTTTTATAGAGTCCTTGGATAACACCATTCTCGACAACAGGTTCTTGGCCTGGGACCTCTTTTACTATCTCTGGACAAATAATCACGATCTCATATTCGATCACAAGCGAAATGGAGAAAGTAAAACTACCTATGCAGTTGTAACTTCTTAATACACCTTCTTTTTTATCAAATCAAGGCTTTTTTCTACATATTAATGCTATTTTTTCTGGGATAGGACTCACTTTCGCCAACTTTATCCATTTCATAAAATCCTTCAAGTCGAAAATGTACATTCAAGCTCACCTCTACGGCTATGTGACAAAGGCACAGGGACAGTCAGTTGTCAATGCTCTGAGCAACCTGGAATACGCTCCCATAGAGCTCCGGCAATACATGCTGTTCCGCTGCCTACGACTTCCCGTTGGAGAGCGAATAGTGAAAGTGAGCAGTCAAAATCCCAATATCCACACGTCCGTCGTTATTAATAGCTATCAGTTTGGAATGCTTTCGGAAGAGGAGGAAGACGCAGTGAGCTTTTTCGCCAAGAGCATGTCTGACGCTGCGTTTTATCAACTGAGGTATGTATACTTATGTGGTGATGCGACAAATTGGAAAATCTGCAAAATTTCCCTTTTTGTAATAATAGAATTCACCAGCTTTCAAGTCGACTTGTTATTGTGTGTATGTAATAATTATATGCGTGCAGGACAGAACAACAACTGGGCTACATCATCATCATTTATGCGGAGATTACTTTTGGAGTCAGCTCAATTGTCATTGAGCTTGTCACCCAGCCGAAAAACTTTACAACAGAGTATTGCGACGAGTGTATCGACACGTTTTTGGAGGAATTCTTCGACTCTAATTTAGCAAACTATGAGTGCTTCGAAGAGTTCAGCTTGGGAAAGCCAAAGCTGGAGTTGCCCTACCAATCCATGTGTGACCTCTACAGGGCGTACCTCCTCAGAAATCCAGAGACATTTAGGAAGCTCTCCATTCAGGTGGTTGGCTCACTTCAACAAGATGCGCTCAGTCCTGTGACGAAAAATGCTTACAAGCCGGACAGCCCTACACAGCAGCAGCAGCAAGTAGTGTACACAAATTCGCCACGTTTTCCACCGGATGAAATAGAAAGCCCTTCGCCCCCAGCTTATAGGACTCCAAGTGTTGGAGCCAAAACGGCGATAGACAATGTGAGAGCAGCCAAGAGGTCAATGCGTTTGAAGGGAGATTCTATTGCTCATGTTGAGAATGGGAAAAAGCGTAGTAGTAGTAGTAGTAGCATTCCATCTCGTGTGGTTCAGGCACAGGACATTGCAAAATTCAAAAACTCGTTAGTGTACTATCCCATAGTGGGGTAGACTAATCTCTAGGATTTAATGTTCATGTCTGCATTACTACTACTGGCAAATGGAGCGAACCATGAAACAAGCAAATAAAAGCATTGCTATAAAATTGAATAAGGCCAATTATTACGACATGTCAGTTTCACAACAGACATACAACCGTTCAACGCTTCTAATGTAAATCATAAAACGCATTCAAATTAAATAAAGTTTTAAGTGGACAACCCCATATCATCCAACGCTGGAGAGCTGACCCAGTGTAATTTTCTCATCACTCCACTAACTACTGCTTCAAACTTGAATCTCCAATGAGAGATATACAGTTCTGGATCTAGTGGAGTCCAATGGTAACAATCAGTGACACTTTTCATTCATGGCGTGCGTCTACGTCATTCTGATGCTAAGATCTCATGTGGGGAGAATTATGTTTCCTCTCTGTGGTTTGCAAATGAAGCTGCTACTTCACAAAGGAAATATTTTTGCAGCATCCTTCAGCCTGTGAACATTAGCGAAGAAGGTTAAAAGGTTAAGGTACTGAACAGCATGGGGACTCCCGAAAATAGTCCCACGAATTCCCCTTCCCACTCACCTCGGGGGTCGATTCAACAACGATCCTTTAACGATGACGAGTCCAGTAGGATATGGGACGACTTGCCGAAACATTTAAAATTGAAAAAGCGAGTTGCCTACATTCGACGTCACAGGTAAAATAAAATGAAACCATGCATCACTTTCAGCAAGCAGGTGCATACAATCAGATGGTTTAATGCAATGTAATAAAACAAATCGTGGTTAACAGCGACTTAAAAGTTTCGTCCAACTACCGCAAGTTTATGCTCCTCATGTGGAAAAACTATATCGTTGCAAAACGACGATGGAAAACGTCATTGGTCCAATTTTGTGCTCCAATTGTAATGATAACCATACTAGTCATCATCGTGTCTAACAAACCGCCGACAAGAAACCCAGAAACGGAATATCCACCCTTTAACATACAGTCTCCCCCACCAGACATGTTTGACGACGGCTGCGAAACCATGTACATACGACCGAGAAATAATGCAACAGAGAAATTCATGGAGCACCTGAAAAGTGCTTTTGACACTGGACAATCCCACCACCTGAAATGTACTCTCAACTCAACCATATTACCATAAATAATGACCATTTACCTAAGAAGCAACCCCCCCCCCGAATACATATCATGTG
>JAANSN010002966.1:0-20959 GCA_036850665.1 Dicranocentrus wangi | reverse complement strand
CAACCTAACCCACCCAACTACACGGTCACTATAAAGCAAAGGGACATAAAAATAACTTCAATAGTAAGTTGCTAAACCTACCATAAACCATAAAATACCTACAGTTAAACAGTTACAATATACTCGTATGTCAAAAACCAAACATAATGTGAGTGATAGATAAATGTAAATATTAATAAAAATGGTCATCTATACATACCTTTACACTCTTCAACACACTGGGGAGAGTTTGGTTGCCGCAACCAAAAGTCGCCCAACCAAAGTTTACTACTACTCCTCCTCCACGACGTCCACGCACGCACACACACGCTATATTATAGCACACCAAGTTATCTCAACGGCACCCTACCCGTGAATTTACAATCAAACCACTGCACTACTGCACTGCACAACTGCCACACTATTCTTCTCACTCGCACTCACACATGCATGCAGTGAGCCTCGCTCGAGTCGAGTGTTAATACAAGGAGGAGAGCAGTCAGGCAGGCAGGCAGGCAGAGCACATGAGAGCTCGAGAGCAGCAGCAGCGGTGGTGGTGCAGCTGATGAATGAAATATTATATCGACTTAGCAAGTAGGGAATAGAATCAGCTGTCTCGTGCAATTGGCAAAGTGGGCGCAGTCTGGACCGGGGCAATGCGAACAAACTGGGTTACATGCTTTAGGAAGACTACCCAAAAGTGCCACTTACCTATTTATGCCCAAAGGGTGCTCCGCTCCCTATTTGTTGACTACCACCATGTATATAATATAGCAATATAGAGCGTGTGTGTGTATAGTATAGTGTATGGATGGGCTCTGGAGGTGGTGGTGACGTGTGATATTTTTGAAGTGATCTTTTTAAAACTCTAAAATAATACTAAAAAAACACCTCGATTCCAAAATACACGTAAAAAGCACTGGAAAAATAAAATCATTAGCAAAGTGGTGGTTTGGGAATGGCCGACCCTGAAAAATGGGAAATATTGGCGTTGGTGAGTGAGTTGCGAGTGGGATTTTTTCTGGAATATATCTTTAATTTTGGATTGTTGGAGCCTAATTTAGAGATTATTCCAGAGAGTTTACAGTTTAATAAAATTGTATTTTTAAAACTGTATATTGGAATTTCGGGTTTGGAATTTTGGGTTGCATTTTTAAATCTTGTTTTGTGTTGTAATGTTTGTTTTTTTTGTAAAAATTATTTTTAGCAACAGGAATTTGACTGGGTGCTTCAACACGAGGTCCCTGCAGCAATCAAGCAGTTGCGAACAGTCGTGGAGGTAGAACGCTGAAATGAGCACTTACAATTAATAATTAAAACTGTATATTATAATCTCAAGTAATGGTAGATGAACTGGGATGGGCGGGAGTGACATGAAGTTATATAGAGATCTATATACTTATTATATCGTATTTTGATGGGAAACATATATATATGAGGGAGTAGTAGTTGTAGTAGAGTACAAGAAAGGGATTAAAAAAGCACGGGATTTTTTTTATGTTTATTATTATTAACTTGCAGGAATGCGCCAGACACTTTCCACTGTCGGTGGGTAAAATAGTAACACCTCCGAAACTAGAAAAGTTTGTGATGGCCACGGCATCCCATAATGCACAGGACAGTATTAAATGCATTGTGACAGTGCTGGTGAGACAATATTACTAATGCTGTAAGTGTGGGATAAAATACAACACGAGAAAGTTAAAACAATTAAATTAAATTACTTGCTTTGTCTTTGTCGGTCCGGAGGAAGTTCTTATATTTGTAGACGTACTTACTTACCTGTATCGTCGTCAGCCAGCAGAGTTTTGTAGTCAAAAACATGTGTAATTTAATGTTTACTGCACAAGCACAAGTAATATTTTTGATATTTACAATTAGCAAGTTTTGTTGTTTTGGTAAGAATAAAAATATTACTCTTGCAAAATAGTAAAATGTTGAATTACACGACACGATACATGTAGCATGCAACAAACATAGGTAGTCTATCTAAATAAACATTATTGTAATAATATTAATATTGTACGACGACTTACGTTTAATCAATCAGTACAATCAGTAGACTGACGAGATGACAAAGAATAAGTAATATTACACACTTTTTTGTGTGAGTAAAGAAAGTGTGAACATGAGTAAACTTTTTATTCTTCTCTGGATTATTGGGACAGGATATAAACATTAAACTTCATAAAAACACGTCCCAGTACCATGGCCAACTTCAAACGGAGTGGAAATTACAGCAAACACAGGATTCTGCGAACCACTTACAGTCGTGCTGCTATTACCTGGAGAATTTGGATGACGGAACGGTTAAGTCAGCAGAGGAGGCGCTACACGCTCTCAATACCATACAGAGTTTCTTGAGCAAAGGGAGAAATGCTCTAATCATTCCAAAGAAGCGCACCATTGACGATTTGGTGTCTAGTCGCAATATGGTTGGGTTTTACAATAATTAAATTACACAATGCCATATTAATGAATGATGCAGAGAGCAATTAGCCAATTATTATAAAAATGTTGTTGAGTTTTCTGTTTATCTATCTTGTGCCTATTTTTAGAAATCTCTTATTCCAAACCTTCCTTCGGATTTAACCGTCAGTTTTTACATCCAGGCACACAAACTTATATTCGCCGTATATTTGCTAAGTCAGTCTCAGGGACACGTCAAGTTTGACACATTTCAAGCAGAATGTTCTGTTCCGTGGCTGAGTGAGGTTATTGCTTTGTTCTCAGACGCACTGCAACTCTGTCAGCAGTTGAAAGATAAGGTGACTGACTACGAGCTACTTAACTGGAACTTTATAAATTATGCGTAATAATAATCATGCGGGCGTGCTTGCCCATGATAAGCATGGTTGATTTGAACATCATATTATGCAACATGATAATTCTGTCTCTGTACTTAAATCATTGTGTTGTTGTGTTGTCCATAGATCACAGTCTTTTCACAGTATAAAGATGCAAACCTCTTGGGCTCTAGATGTATCTCACCCGCCTCATGGTAAGGTTAAAATTGAGCTAATTCAAACAAAGCAGCAATCAACATTAAATTAAATTGGTTTTAATTTTCTTCTTAAAATCAGAAATTGGTTAGTCGTTCTCACAACAAACAACGTTCATTGGACATGCCGACTAAAATATTTTAACGATTTGATTGATTTGATAATAATAGTAATAATTAGTGATAACAATAACGTTATATACAATAACGATTTATTTAACTGGACTCCATATATTCATCTCTGATCTCTTCTTAGGGACATTGACAGGAAGTCGCTGAATATTCCTGCGTCAGAAATCTCATAAATAATTTAAACTAACCTACCGACATCTTGTACTTGGTTCTGTATGGCATCAGTCTCATTTTGATGTTAGTTCAATCCTTTATTGCAACTTCTTTGGGTGAAGTCTTTCTTTGTGTCACGTGTATATCTGTTTTATCAGTATATAAAATGCGTGTTTCCTAATCCCTCTCGTCTTCACGTCAAAATAAGTCTCTCTGCTTTTATATATGTGCGACTGACTGTACTGTATTATTGTGGAATTCCTTGCCCTTTTTGTATATTTCCTCTGAATGTACGTCAATGTGTACTGACTGTGTAATCAAGAAGCTTTTGAACCTCATTTCACGTTGCATTGCATGAAAGTCCTCCTGATAGTAATCAAAGATTAAGAAACTCTATTGCTTCACTGAATAATTACTCTGAAACCGGTTGCTCTCTCTCTCATACTTTGTAAAGGTTGATCCTCTCGACCACCTTATAAGCGAATTTACCTAGTTCCTTCTTCTTCTGCTCTGAGTCTACCCCTGCGTTAGACAAGCATGTCTCTCCAAGCATTTTCTCACTTTTGCGATCATCAATGAAAATGAAAACCTTATTTTTATATAATATATATGCTTCTGTGAATATGAATTACTTTCTGGTTAACTCTGGCCAATTTTTAATGTTTGAAATATTAAAATGAGTCTTTGATATTTCTATTTCAGATTCTCATGCCTTCGTGGGACATGGTTGTCTGTAATGCTTCGTTGTGCTTATCTTGTAGCATTAAAAGAATATAAACATTCCGTAAAATTGCTAATAATGTTACCCGGTAAAATTAACTAAAGTTTGGCAATTAAGTATTTTGCGTAGACAATGTTAGTTATGTTTACTTTTGAGTATATAAAAATTAAAATGTCGTTATATATCCATGTTTAAAAACCTTTCAACCAGGAACACTGCTTTGTACAGCAGGTGGTGGTGAGTTAGCCTAATTCAGGTAGTAAAATTCGTCAAAATATATATATATACCTATATACTTTCCTCATTTGAACTAAAAACTTGAAAGAAAAAATATATATATAAATAAATAAATAATGAATGAATAAATATATATAGTCATAATTATAACGCAGCAGACGCAATCGTTTAACTTTCAACATTCTGCACAAGAACCAATCAGTTTATTATGCACTGCAATTGTTTGTAACACCATTCATTCATGCCTTTCTGCATCTTATCTAGATGTACGCATGACGTCGTATTTCCGCACAGTGACAGATGAATACCATGATAGGATTTCTGGGTTGCAGGCAGTTTTTTCATATTATATTTCATACCAATCCCGTGAGAAAATCCTTTACGCATTTCCGTAAGCAGGCCAACCAACGTAAATAACGTGGAGTCGTCACGATAACGCAATACCCCTCCTGATAAAATGCTCAGAGACAAAACGTTACTCAATCTGAGAGAGTGAGAAGAAAGGAATCCTCCTCATAATAATCCAAAAGACATAATAATAACGAGCGAACGAATTAAAGTCTAAAAACTACCCCATCATATGTCACAGATGCAACTGAAGAAGAGAGGGACGTGAGACGTGGTGACCATAATGAAAAATAGATTAGATTTGAACAAGTCTTTCCACCCACCAGCACTGTGTGAATTACATTATTTCTACATTAACCGTTTTGAGATGTTTTTGCCTCGCTTTGTTCTGTGTAAATACACTTAACGTTATTAAAGATATTTCCGTGGCATCATCATCATCATGATGACAACTCAAAAGCTTTCTAAAGATCCCAGTCTGGAAGAGACTCAACTACAATGCTCCCACGTCCCTCCAACAAGCCTACTTTCAAACCGAACGCAAAGCAATAACCTCCACGGACACGACATACAAATCTTCGCGTCTCCCTCTCTCATAATAATTGTTTTTTCATTATATTGAAAGTGAAGCTTACAATTAGTTGGAGTTGCATCCGGTATTAAATTGTACCCGTGGATAATGTATTCGCCTCATGGTCATCACTTCAAAAATATAAAATGGTTGGAAACCCTTCCAAAACCCCATGTTGTTGTGCCTAAAATAATATGTAATATGGTCAAGCCTGACTTTTTTGACAAAGAAAATGGAAAGTTTTTAATTTTCGTTTTGTCGTCAAACAAACTTTCAGAATGAAAAATATCAAGTTGTTCCGGCAGCAGGCATAAATATGATTGAATGTAATGGCCTAGATTCTTGAATGAAATCTAGGACCCCTGCAAAGTCGTAGTGTTACTCCTTTTGCCTCGTCCTGTATTCTCAAAAGTAGGTCGTCCTCTTGATGATGCTGGATTTAGCTCAGAAGACCCTTTGGAAAAAATAAAAATGAAAAGGTGCGATAATAGAGTGAGTTGCATGCAGGTATACTCTGATCATCGTTGTAAGCCTACCCTTTATATAAAAATAAATCTAAACTCAAGTGGATATTGTGTAGTTAAGAATGCTGAATGCTGATGCTTTGATTATACTATTATTATTATTATATATGCAATCCTGCTTACAATTAGTTGCACTTCCGATGCATAACCAAGTCCCAGCAACCAGACTCTCCTTGTTCTATTCCTGTGCACTACTACTATATGAAAAGTAGATCACTTCGTGTAGGCCTTGTCTCAGACAGAACAGAATGCAGGTAAAACCCTTTCACTAGCTAAAGGTACGCGTCCCTTAGACCATGTAATGAGTTGCACCTTACCTCTGATCTGGAGGTGGTGGTGGGTGCTAAATCATATTACCTGGCATTGACAATAACTTGTTGTATCAGCATGTCCTCTAATACATCCGGAACGGTACTTCATTTCATAAGGTATACATACATTCATTTAAGAACATTTTTTTGTTGTCCCCAAATTCCAATCATTTTAGCTTACAGGCGAAATATACAGCGTGATATGCAGGCCCTTTCCCCTTTCTGATATTTATAACCTGACATTGTTCCACCTGAGGAATGGGAATGATATATACAGATTACTTTAATTTCCCTGTGGCTCCCTTACAATCAACATAATATTTCCTCCCTGGCCAATGCTGCAAGGGGACAAAAAGGGTTTCCAACTAAATGCGGCCTCTTATTTAAGAAAATCAAGTGATTCAAATCGGTTCGCACTGAAAGGGAACGCGAACTATTTATTTTACCTCTGGCTGGACTCAGTGCGTCAAAAACATTACGGTTTTCATCTCAGCAACTTTTTTCTCTCCCTCTCTCATCAGCCACAAGACATCTCCGTCTTCCTTGGATGAAGAGTCAGTGTTACTGTTTTCATCTTTGAAGTGACATCAGTTTGAATTTTTTCTCCAGTGATGTGATATATTTCTCCCTAGTGGACTAGCTTGCATGAGTTGCTGAGAACTCAGATGGTGTCAAAATGACTTTGAATTATAGACTAACCTTTTGTGGAACATTGCTCTCCGTTGTGATTCTGTTAACTCGGCAAGGTTCAGTGGTGGGGCAAA
This sequence comes from Dicranocentrus wangi, assembly GCA_036850665.1. NCBI lineage: Eukaryota > Metazoa > Arthropoda > Collembola > Entomobryomorpha > Entomobryidae > Dicranocentrus > Dicranocentrus wangi. The sequence continues at coordinate 14,218 of JAANSN010002966.1, read as the reverse complement.
ATGAATTCTCTTCAGAACTGGAAGTCTCCACTTCCACTCAAGATGGTGTAGATCAGCAGCAGGAAAGGTGTCCTTGCATCCCTACACTGGAATGCCCACGGGCTTACGGAACGGACCCCTTGGACTTGGATGAAATTGGCTATGTTGAACCATGCAAAGAAGAAGGATTTGTTCGATGTTGTGGAGTTTCTGTAAGCAAATTTCATTTTGAATTCCTTGTAGTAAATCTGAATTCTCTCCTGTGATTCTTTAAACCGCTTGGCAGGGCATCTCCAAAGAATAATTTGCTCTAGTGTCAGGTCGGACTCGGCCGTTTCTCATTAAATGCAGAGAATTTGAGCATTACAAAGGGTTTTTATTGAAGGGTTCGGACTAAAAGCAAGCAGCAAACGGTTCACGTTATGGACGCCAAGCTGGTTGCTTGCAAAATTTCCTCCGTACACTGTCTAACCTTTTTGTACAACAACTAGGGACTGAGTGAATAGCAATTTTATATAACATTTCGGCACGTGGTAGCATTTTATATAACTGTGTGATATTGACAGAGAGTCTTTGAAAAGTTCTGGAGCTTGTCGTTGCGTAAACGGATTCGTGCAGACGTCTGTCCTTGCATTTCATACTGTAGATGTAATTATTTGCTGACCTGTTAAATTAGCTTGCAAACTATGATTAAAAAACTATATGAAGCATTGAACGTTTATATCACGACGCTTCACGGCGGAAAATAGGTTCTTCATCGTGGTTTACCAGCCCCACCTGCCAAATTGAAAATCTTAGATTAGTATACATACGCTTTAGTAGGGCAACTCGTGCAAGTACAACACAATCCTGGCATCCGTTATTATGTAAATTCATTGATGAAATATTGCTGTGAAGCTCTCTGATTTTGATTAAAATGGGTTTCACCTCAAACTCCTGGAATAGAACGTAGTAGTATGCTGTAACCAGAAACTGCGTGTTCATGTGGTCATTTAAATAAGTCGTAAAAACACGAGGTTGCTACTAAAACAATATACCAAAGTCAGAACTTTGGTAATCACTAAATCCATAAGGATTTGAAGTGCTTAGCATTATTCCTGCGAGTATTAAGGGAAGATAGAGAGGCAATTCATGCAGGATTTGTGGTGCGAGCAAAAGATGATGATTCTAACATTTGAAACAGCTTGCTCGCGAAGCGAAAGGTTTCATATTTTATGCTGAAGGGAAATTAATTGAAGCGGAAGCAAGAACTACAGTAGTAGTCCTTGTTGAATTCCAATGAACATATCCTTTTGATTATTATGCATACCCATTAGCAATCATATTCCGTGAGATCTTGTAAAACCCCTTATACAAAATGCGTTAGTTAATATTTTCGCACTAATTGCTATTTCCCCTAAGTTCCAGTTGGACAGAAAATATAATTTAGACAGGTGCAGGTGGAGAGAAATGTGAGGACATGTGCTTCTACGTAAAATTAATGTCTTTGTTGTCTACCAACTGTCGGAAGTATACTTGACTGACGTGATAGAGGTTTCGCAGAAATTAAATGGCATATATTCACATATTGCCAGCACAGTCACCCAGCATCTATTTTATGCGTGATTTTACGACAAAAGTAAGCATCCGATGCGCAAGGCATTCAACTGTGTCTGGAATAATGTAATCCTAGGAAAATTAGGGATCCATCCATACTAATTGCTAATACGGAAATTCGTGGTTAAAAAGCCTATGGCCACTTACCAATATTGCAATTTGGCTTGGCACTCACACTGTTTCATAATAATTACTAGAATATTATGGCATTGACTTGATTCGGATTTTGGAGTGAAATTTTTGCTAAAATACTGCAAGTTTGTTGAACTGACCTCGTGCCACAATATCCTAAATATTTTAAAAGTAAAGACGAGTTGGATGGATATCATCAATGGATGTAAAAGCTACACGCCGACTTTTCGTCAAAGGAAGTGTCTTCGTGAGACATATTTATTGATGATGGACGGACACCCAAACAGTATAAAAGCATCATCATCAGCATCAGCAGTAGTGTACATATAAAACCATCAACCATTATAAATCCTGTTCTGAAAATGAATAAGGTCATTACACATTTTGTGAAAGCAACCCAAAGCCCAAGGGACCTGAATAGCAAGGACGGTTTCTCTTTTTTTTCCTGTGTGTAATGGAGAAATCGTTGTTACCCTTCCATTACAAGCAGGTGTATACATTATTAGGAGAAGTGCACTAAGGAAAGCGCATATAGTAATAATATACAAGCCATTGAAGGCACATGGTGGATATATTATGGTACATACTATAATGCATTGTATTATGCAAGTTTTACGATACGAAATGGCAACAAAACGCCCAAGGTTTTGTCAGTCCATCATTTTCAACTGGATTTTCCCCATACAACGTGTGTCCCCATAGCCCTTTTGTCTTTTGTCCAAGCGAATGCATCTTATGTGTAAAGGGAAGGGATGTCAGTCACTACAATGCAACTCAGGAACGTGTAAGTAATCTGGTATGCACTTTCTCTCTCTCGGCTTTACATTCCCAAAATCGTCCTTTTCATCTCCTCCGTTTCATCATCTCCGTCGCCTGCCATGTTACTACAACAGATGCAGAGCGTGCCTTATCATAAATTTGGAGCATTTGCGAACACAAGTTTCCTTTTAAGTGGGCTACACAGTCTGTGCTCTATTCTTAGACATGAGGTTTCCCTCCTCGACATTATAACTAATCGTAAGACCATGGTCTTTTAACAAAGCCAACTTGCTACTTTAAATTAGTTTTAAAAATTAAATTTCCTACTAAACTTTCACTCCAAATTCCCGTCCCGTCATTTAAAAAAAACCTTTCGTTGAGAGAAAATATAAAGCATCCATTTGCAGTGTCTCGACTCATGGTTGATTGAATGTCATACAGATTTTGCGTAAGCAACTCTGTCTAACGTAAATAAATGACGTATGTGTAAACAAACTCAAAAATCCGATTTCGTCTGTGAAAACGTTGTCAAAAAATAGAGAGGAAACGGTCTGTCTGGGAAAAAACAAAGTTTGTCCCGTTTCTCGACAAGCATACAAACTAAACTTTTGGGATGCACGAGTATCTCTCGATTTGCATTTTGGCTGGTTGGGACGGACCAACAAATTTTATTTTTTTGAAGAGTAACTCAAACCTACAAAAATTTTGACGCAATTAGTCATTTGGTATGCGCTAAGCATTTTTATATTTGCCATATGGAAATGACATTTTTTTTGTCCAAGTGACACGTGTCCTCGCTTCAATCCCATATTTCACATATATTATGTATTATCATTTTTTGTTTCTCTTCCCTAAAGTACCTCCTGATAGTTCCGTTTTTCCCTTCTTGCTTAATGCACTTTATAGCTATCATTCAAGGGTGATGAAAAGGCTTTCACGCTCTTCTATTATTCTTCCACGTCGCACATTAGTAAATTCGAGGAAGAAGCCAGGAAAATGATCGAATGCTATTGTGGAAATGCATAATGGCCAAAGTTTTAATGGGAAATGGCAAAGCGTGTGTACATTGTTCCACGAATCTACTCAACTCTTTCGCACCAATTTTTGCAATCTCCTTAATATTTCTTTCCCACTTTTCCAAAAAAAAATACGAAGCCTTCAACACATCAAACTTAGCGTTAGTAGTAGTTAGTACCTACTGACCCCTTTCAGAATGCATGTCCTTTTACTTTCACCAACTTCCCTCTGAATGCCCCCTTTGTCACTCTGGCATTCACCACTAGAACTAGAGCCGTAGAAAATACGGGAGCGGAGTGAATGAGTGTGACATTGACATAATAGAATCTCTGGACTCAGCCAGTGCTCTGGCGCTAGAATGGTGGCTTGCCACACTGTTCCTACATCATTGGAAGGGAGATCTACAGCTTAATTTCTAATATAATTATCCATGATTGCAAAGTCCCGATGGGGGAATGGTGTCTATAGGTATTCATTCAAGATACAATGATGGGATGTGGTGCCGACTAAACGCATGTTATGTCATTGTGAGGGAAAGGCACCATGTTGCTCTTTTCAGACATAGCCAGATGCACATATTGTATGCATTATTTAACATGAAAGCAAACTCGGGTGGCTCAAGTTTTCCAGGCTTTCGGTCGGAGTATAAATTCCGCACGAGGAGTTGGAATCGGGACGAAGGTTTCTCTCTGACCTTGTTTCCACTCTGAGAATTAAAATGGAATTCTCAGTCCTGCTTTGTCAGAGGATGCACTCTGTTTACATGCATCCGCTGCCATAATATACCATACTCGTTTGGAAATGAGTCCACACTTCCCACCGAGAGGATGAGTACCGTGGTTTTGCGAGAATGTGTGGAAGTGGTAATGTAGCAGCATTGGATGTTCTAGTTCACTGCTACCAAATCGAATTTAAAGCAAAGTCGGTCTAACCACTCCATGATGATGCTCCTGGTACACTGCAGCTGGGTTTTCCAGCTGGAAAGCATTGTGGTCCGGACGTGTGTGTGCTAACGAAAATGCAAAAGGACGCAGAGTTGATACGTAATTATGGAAAAGGCAGAACGGAAGTAGTCCTTCCTTCATTATCTCCTTTTTCAGCTATCTGTGAGGCACACGCTCGCTTTTTCAATGTCAAATTTAGCCTAAAAACTTTCCAACTTTGGAATCCGATCAGGGAGCCAAAACCGCATTTGGAAAAAAAAACTTTCGTTTTTATGGTTTACCTTTAATGAGANTGGAATCCGATCAGGGAGCCAAAACCGCATTTGGAAAAAAAAACTTTCGTTTTTATGGTTTACCTTTAATGAGAGCTATCACGTGTTCCCAACATATTACCTCAAGGTTTGCTCGCATTGCCTGCTGTTTTTTTTTGTCAGAAAAAGAAGAAAGGGAAAGTTCTCCATTGATGATGGGATCATGAGATGCTGTTAACCGGATACTAGCTTTTTTGTGCCCTTTCTTCCGAGCCGGGCTTAACGAAACAATTATCTTGATACAAACTCTTTTTTGTTCCACTCAACACACTACTACTTTACCGGGAAATAGGCTCCGTGACAAGATAAAAATAGCTATAGATCCCAATGGTTATTGCATTTCCAAATCTCCTTTGAAACATTATCGTGACCACCGCTACCTCATTAAACTAAATGATGGAGTTTTTGGCGTTGGCGTCTAGGAGGTACAAAGTGCCCAAATTTGGGAGGACTTGGGAGGAGGGGCATTGCGAGAAAAAAAACGTGTTTTTAAGGTTTTGGAACCTCTAAATAATTTCCGTAGTCAAAGTAAACGCCCATGTGTACTGTACGTACCTTCTATCCCCATGGGAGTACACAAACGCCTTTATAATGTTAACGTGTTTTTAAGGTTTTGGAACCTCTAAATAATTTCCGTAGTCAAAGTAAACGCCCATGTGTACTGTACGTACCTTCTATCCCCATGGGAGTACACAAAAGCCTTTATAATGTCACTGTAAACACAATCCTACAGAAAATTTCAACTGATACTTAGAATTAGGTTTTCAGTTTCAGTAATTGGGATTCGCTCTGCTGTTGGGAACACGACAGCTGAAAATGATCCATTTTCATGTAGCCTGCTAACAATTCAGTGCAATGTGGAGGTCTAGGTCTCCTCCAAAGTCCTTTATCCCTCCATTCAAGGTCGGCGCCCTCCAAAAATGCATGACCATGCATGCATTTTTCCTCCTCCAGTCCTCACGCTTTTCTCCGCGTGTTAAACATACGCCGACGAGTCTGAATAGAAAGTATGAGATAAAACCGCGTCTCAAAATTCTTTCTCGAAAACGCTTTCCTTCTTTTTCCAACAGGAGAAAAGCGTATATATATTTATTCGGAAATCAAGGACTTGTGATTTGAACGCTGAGTTTCAAAGGAAATTGGAAAACAAGAATTGGTTTTTTATTCCAACGAAAACGGAGTAATGTTGATTTAGACGAAAGGAAAAAAAACCACAAGGAGGAAGTAGAGCATTTGACATATCCTCCACTTTTATCTTGTGCCAAATGGCTACATCCAAAAGCGTACAAAGAGGGACCCCTGTGAAACTGACTTTTTGTTCGTCAGAAAAAAATGAAAAAAAATATGGCATTTGCAATGTGATTGTTGGATCTGTGGCATTTGGCATATCACGTTTCTCGCTCCTCTTCTCTACATAATATCTCTCTACAAAGTAAAAGCTAGACGAATTGCATGAACACAAGTTACTGCGTTTCTTGTGGATTTTGGAAGATTTGGGTGGGACTTTGGGATACACTTTTGAAGAAGTGAATCAGGCTAATAATATAGTGCGATCCAGACCAGACACGGATTTGAACACACATTTATAACGTCTGCATCTGGTGCACTCTCTCCACGTAAATCTGATTGTGAGCTCTCTGGTGGTTTCATGAATCAAGGGAAATTTACTCGGGTTGGTGCACTTTACATGGCAAATGTAATCTTTTCCTCTGGACAAAGTTTCCAAAAAGTTTGTCCAACAAAGTCTTTCTAGTAAGATCGCCGCTCACATGCTCCCACTCACCACGATACAGAAGCTTGAAATAATTCAAAGATGGATGATATGAGAGGATCCACGGATGACGATGGGGAGTTTATATTTCTTCAAAACTGATTGCTTAACCAATCAATATATTATTTTTCATCTCAATCTGCTACTTTCCGGGTAAATGAAGATTCTCCTTCCAACTTTCATTTTTATGTAGCATAATATTATGCCAACATATTGTATGCCAAAAGTTTTCTTTTTAGTTCAATGTAATTCATGGTGAGTATTGTCAATGGAGCACATTGCCAAGTTGGTCATGGAAAAAAGGTGCAATTGGTTTTGCTAATATTGATTTGGAGAAAACTTGAAGTTGCGCAACTGGGCTGTAAGCCCAGTTTGTGGTTATGCACTTATGCACTCCCAATTTAATATCCAAATATATGCAGTTTCCACGAAATTGAGCAACGCCAGCTGCGCAATCATCATTCCAGGAAATATGTACAGAATTTTCTGGTGGAAATGCTATGGATTGGGCAATGTCATATTATGCTCGTTAAAACAACTAACTGGTTATGTACTTGAAAACGAAAGTTTTATATGCGAGTGGCCTCTAATCTATCAATGCAATGACAGGTATCATTATTAGCAAAAAATAACTCCCAAGGTTGGAACTCCAGGGTCATCACATTTTTAATTTATATGATACTCTTGTCATCATGCATCATAAGTAATCAACTGCGTAGCAAAGCAACAAAGTCAAGATGATGATGAAAGATGTGTGTCTTGAGCCACAAGTAATTACAGCATTTCCGGGATTCGGTCAACCGATTTTTCAATTTCTATGCGGTTTTTGTATCACACAAAAAACCAGGTCACCACTAATGGCATACTTTTTTAAGCTGTCCATCTTGCCTGCAAATTGTAAGGAATGGGGACAGGATACAGGATTAAAAATAATAATATTTGTAGCAAAAGTTCAGAATCTCACCCACACAAAAGGGGTGTCCACAGAGACAGTATTGCTAGCAAACTTGTTTCATATGAATTGGCCCCAGCATTGAGCCAGTCTGGGTAATGAACATATACTTTTCCCTGTTTTCTAGGTATCGGTAACCCAGAATACTGAGGAGAGCGTCGAGTACGAGTCTTCGTATGGGTACGAGACAGAGGAGCCCTCATCGATCCGTCCAGATGAAGACTTTCCAACTGAGCAACACGTATCCCACACGGATTCCAGCGGGGATATAGACAAAACTCAAACTGATGCCTTCTCATCTTCGGAGCAACAACCATCCCAAACGGATTTCAGTGGGGACATGGACAAAACTCAGGATGACGGTTTTTTAGCAGACCAACAACACGCATCTCCAACGGATTCCAGCAGCGGCGGGGACGTGTTCAAAGCTCAAGATCAGGATGACGGGGATCTCCAGTGGGCAGCTACAGATGTGTTGGCTGTTGCAGTTGCAGCATACAATCCCGAGTCTCCCTACGCACACATGACCATGTTTGACAGTGACGAGGATATTATGCCTTCAGAGTCGTCTCCACAGATGCAAACGGTCATCATGAAGCCAGGTGAGCCATTACGAAGGCGATTACACAAGATGCACAGGCGGCCCACAGGACAAAGTGAAAATCATGAGCAGACAGACTCTTCTCCGGCGACGAACTACAAAGTTCCAGGAAACAGAAAGGTTGGGGGAAACAAGAACAAATTATCTGATGAAAGTACTTCTTCGTCCAATGTTGCTTTTCCCAGGAAAGTTACCGACTACTTTGCCAAGCAAGCTGGGAGCAAGAACGTGGATTCCTCGTTGAGCCAAAACTCTGAAAAGGAGGAGAACAAACATGAAAGTTCAAGTCTTCGGCTGAGGCTGCGAATGAAGAAGACGAAACCAATGAGCTCAACAACAACAACAACTCCCAATGCAGAGCAGGAACAGGATGAGATTCAGAGCCCTTCTGAAAGAGTACAAGTTGTGAGAATCAAGAGTGGCGCATATAATACTCCAGCAGCAGAGCCCGTTTCCAGACCCCACGTGCCAAGTGAGTCAGCGGAAAAGCCAGAAGAGTCCGAAGACCAATTGGACACTGATAGAAGGCCAATGTCAAGACTTGTAAAGGGTCGAGTCGTTGCCCTGCGAGGGAGGAAAAAACCTGTCAGGCCTGTTTACACACCAAAACATAACACGAAATCAGTGGATGAGAGTCAAAGTTCCCCTGGCTGGAGTCCAACTTCGGACAATACTCCAGAGGAAAAAGCTCCCGCACCGGAGCAAACAATGGATAGCGGGAAGTGGAATGAAGCAAGTGGGTCATCAGCAGAGGAAAAGGCAAAACTTCACGAAAACAGTCCGACGGGAAAGTTGATGCCAATTCGGCCAAAAATCCGACCTTTCACCCCGAAAACTCCAAAGAGTGGTGACAGGGTTACATCCGGAGAAGCCAATACGGACGAGGATAATGCGAACTACCAAGAGCAGCAGGAATCTGTTTCAGCTCAGCCCGGCAGCAGTGACCTCATTAAGTCGACTGAATCAATTCCAGCCAAGAGCGAGCCAGTAACCTCGAGGCCAAGTGTGTCAATAAAGAAAATCCCAATTCCAAAAGTAAAGTCAAGTGTGGAGGAGAAAAGTGAGGCGGAAACAACTGCTCCATCCATTTCCCCTTTAAAGAAGCCATCTGCATTGAGAGTCCGACGACCTATTAGCTCCGCGTCATCTGCTCCTCCTCCTCCTGAAAATAATATACAGCCATCATCACCAACTGACCATGACACTCCGCTGGAAGCTGTCCAACAGGGTTATGAACAAGTTGAAAAATTGAATGTCCGTGAGAGGGTCCGTGTGAGAAAGCGGAAGCCGATCAAAGTTGCTCCTTCACTTAGCCCAGAAGCCAAAGCCGAAGCCCAGCCAGGAGAGAGCAGTGCAACTGAGAAACCAGACTCTGAAATGGGAACTATCCAGGTGGAGCCCGACAAGGAAGTAGGTCGACCAGCACTTTTGAGAAAGAGGATTAGACGACCTCTCAACAGGATATTATCTCTTCAACAAGGTCAAACGAAGTCAGCTGAAACCGGAACGAAAACAGAAGAGGAGAATTATTCAACCGAAAAGAGCAATTCCGAGCCCTCTGATACCCTCCAGTTGCCATTAACCCCAGAAGTGGAGGCAACAAATCAAGAGCAACCCGATGACAGTCCAGTGCAAAATAAGAGGAAGAAACTCTTCTCCAACAGAATGCCCTTCTTAAGAAAGCCGTCCAGCAGCCAGCTGGATACTTCCCTGGAGAATAGTGAAAACTCTGAATCGGCTCATGTTACCACGGAAGCTCCAGCCAAAAGAGTTCGCCAACGCATGAGGTTGTCCTCCCACAGGGGCACTCTGAGACCTTTACTACCAGCAACAACAACTCCAACCGAAGACGAAGTTGCCAAAGAGGAAGAAGTTCCAGCTCCTACCGTGGAAGAGTCTCCCATCACCACTTCTGAATCCCCTGTTACGGTGACATCCACATATTCCCGGGTCCGGGTAAACAACCTCAACAGCTTGCTAGCCAACCGAAAGAATCTGAAGAGACCTGCAGCACCAGCAGAAGTAACTACAGCTCAACCTGATACCACCATGAGCACCGTTCAGGAATCCACGTTGACCAGGGCTCCCAGTCGTGTCCGAACTCGACCACGATTTGGAGTGAAATCCCGATTTCCCCAGGAGTCGTCCGAAGAGGCACCCACCACTTCAGCCCCTGTGGCGGCGCCAGTTCCAGTGCCAGATAATGAGCCAGGAAAGGATGAACAAGTATTGATGCAATTCACCGAGAGACCCCAGACTGAGCAGGCTCCTCCAAAGAAACGAAAACGGGTTAGGGTTGTCCACAAAATCCGACGACCTACCCATCAAGACAACAACGATGAAGGCCAGGAGGAGGGGGGCCCTAATAATCCAGCGTCACCAGTTGCCGAGCACGTTTCACCTGACGAGAGCACTTTAGCACAAGAGCACGCTCCAGATCCTCCAGTTCACGTGGTAGAGCCAGAAGAGCTGAGTGCCCAACTGGAAACTCTCCCTCCTGCTACCCATGTCAGAATTGTTCCGGTTCATGGGGCTCACCAACAACAACAAGGGGGACATGTTTCTTCCTTGGACCGTGACAGTGATGAATATACAACCCAGGCTGAAAATCATGGTGGTGAGAATGAGGAGAATAAAGAAAGCGTCAGCAGCGGGGATGTTGATGATGATCATGTGGACGACGACTATAAAAGAACTTCCAACTCGGGCAGTGACGCATACGATCTGATTTTAAATAAAGACATTAGGAAAACATTAACCAGTCACGGCATGCACGCAACGGCTGACACCTCTGAACACGACAGGGGCTACAACCAGCACCACTCTGAAGAAGACGTGGCAAGTCATAATAATGCAGGTGATTCCCAATATCCCCACTATGATCCCTACCACCATTCTAATCATTCCCCAGAGGAGCATCATGGTTCATATTATCCAGGTTGGCCCAATGGCCAGCACGACTCTTTCGTGGATTTTGATGAGATGAGTGGAGGAGCGGCGGGTAGAAACCCGAATTCCCTCCAAACGCAGCATAATAATAATAATAATAATATCCCAGAACACGCATCAGATTATGAGGAAAATCCCCAAAATTCCTACGATTTTTGGCAATCCTATGACGGCGAGAATGAGGAAAGTAGGGTTCACGAGAGCTTCCTCAAGAATAAATCTAAAGCTGGTCGAGTGAAGGGAGGAAACGAGGCTAGCACTTCTAATGAGGACAAAATAGCGGACATTTCACTTAGGAAGGGAAGCCACTACGACAACAATCTAGGTCCCAGTCCCGTTAGTCCTCCCAGTACAGACTCACTCTTTTCTGAGCCAACTGCTTCTTCTTCTTCTGGGTCTGCTGACAAAGCAGCAAGAGGAAAGGAGAAGAGTAACCGAATAAGGATGAAATTAAGAAGGCCACCATCCGCATATATAAATAGCTCGGAGGAACCCAGCAGCAGCAGCCCCACGCCTGCCCCATTTGTGCCATCCTTACAAAGCCCAAGACCTACTTACTCAGGACACGAGGATCTCGTGGAAAGTGTAAATGAGTCGGTGCTCTCATTGTCAAAGGCGGAAAATCCTTCAAGTCACTATCCCAACTCGGAGCAATTAGAGCAGTTCATACATAAACAGGTGGCAACCACACCAGCTCCAAGCAAGCCACGTGGGAGCAGCAGAATCCGGACTAAACTGGGCACACTGAGAACGACAACCACGGCCGCAACAACACCTGAACCTAATTCATATCATTATGTCGAAGGGGAGGAGGAGGATGCCGCGGGGGCGCAAGAAACGTCTCCACTTTCCTCCTTCACCTTTCCACCATATCAAAAGTCCACGTTGCAGCTGATTACAACTGAACCTCCAGAGGGTGCAAATAATTATCAGTACAGGCGTCCTTCGGCTACGTTTGCTCCGCCAAAGCTGAGAGGTCGAACTAGAACCACTACTACAGAGACCACGACAACTACTACAAGCACCATTCCGACGACGGCAACAACAACGACTACTACCACACCCGCCCCACGAACTCGGACAACTGAGATTGTAGCACCCGTGTACCATGCTAATGAGGAGGAGGAGGAGGTGGTGGTGGTGGAGGAGAGTACTGGGACTGACCAGGGATCCGTTTCATATGAGAGGGTGACTCCAATTAGAGCCAATAAACATTCAAGCTCAACTGGGGTAGGCTCATCAGCGGCTAAATCATCGGAAAGAAAAAGGAATCGGTTTAAGGTGCCCAACTTTGGTGAAGTTTCGAAACCAGCTGAGGCACCACCAACCCCTCGCCCGCAACCAACGTATTACCCACTCCCTGATGAACCCGAAGAAATTGAAGTTAAGCAGATTGCCACAACTCGAAAACCGCAGCCGAGACTTAAGAGTCCGCAATATATTAGATCCACAACCGCGGCTCCATTGGTTCGTTCCACCACGTCGCCTCCTCTCTATGAAAGTAGAGAGCCGGAAGTGTACACTCCCGCCGCACCGGCACTTCCCACCAGGCCAGTTTATAAGGAGCCGGTGGTTGTGCTAGCAGAACCCGTCCGAAAAGTGAAGCCAACGCCAAGACCTCAACCTGTTTATGATGATGAGGATAGGGATGATGAGATTGAGGCGATCCGAGTATCTGTGCATGAAAATGATGTTTTTGATCACCACGAGGCCGAAAGGGTGCTACCAGAAAAGGTTCCGCTTAACACCATATCACACACACCCAGTCCGGCATATCATAAAGCTAACGCGAAAAAACCAACCAATCATCACCACTTGTCTACAGAGGAGAAGCCGCAAAAGGGGAAGCAGCAAAATGGCAGATTTAAAATTCCAGGAAAGTTCTACGAGCAGGAACAGGAAGTCAAATTGCCGGAGACTCCAACAAGAGCAAAACCCACTCCATCCGCTATCGACCGTCCTCTTCCTGACCCCCATCCTGCAAGGCCAACTCCGGAGTATGACATGGATTATGACCACCACACGTTCAAGACTCCATCATACGACGTCGGTAGCAGACAACCGCAGGAGCAGCAGCAGCTGCATCACCGACCTTCGTATGGGTATCACGACCAAACATCATCATCCTACGATGTTGCTGAGTTGCCTGACGAGAAACCTGTACAATACATGCGGGTTCGGGAGCCAGTAATCATTCCGGATATTAGGGTGAACGTGCATCAAATGACAGATGACGAGGAAGAGGAAGAGGATTATGAGATGACTGAGAAACCTGAGGCTCATCATCATAACATGTACGACGAAGTGAAGGAGAGTTTTGCTCCGAGCACGCCGAAGCCAAAACATACCCCATTTGTCCTCAAGAACAGCCCATTCGGCACATTCCCGAGTACCGATCATTGGTCTGGCATTCCATCACGCAATAGTCCAAAGCTTCCTGAACACCTTGCACAAAAGACGACCCCATCGCCCAGAGTCAAGTTTGAAGACCAAGAGGATGCGGTGATACATTCGTTGAGAATCGAGCACAAACCTGCAGCCCCAGTTGCAACTCCAGAGGTGGACACCAGTTTGAGAGTTCAATCCAGGCCCGGTGTGAACCCAAAGCATGCATATCCTGAGATGGGTGAACCACACAAACCAGTTATGCAGCACAACTACAACTCGTACCTTGAAATGGAAGAAAGACCGACTAGGCTTGAGGCAGGGCCTTCCTTTGCTCATCCACCACCACGTCCGGAAGTAGCTATGCATCCTGTCCGAGTAGAGCCACAGAGACCGACAATTCAACTTCCACCTCAGCAAGAGGTGGACTTGCATCATGGGCGAGTTGAGCCAAGGCCAGTCCAACTGCCACCTCGACAGGAAATTGAGGTGAGTCCAGTACGGGTTGAGCAAAGACCGGTAATCCAACCACCTCCTCGACCAGAAATGGAGATGCATCCAGTTAGAGTTGAACCAAGGCCACAGACTCCTCCACAGCCACGTCCGGTAATCAATAAGAATCATGTACGACTGGAACAACTACCAGTGTCTCCACCCAAATCACAACAACCTGACCGTAATAAGAATCATGTCAGACTTGAATCACGACCAGTGTCTCCGTCCAAATTGCATTCTGAGGTGGAAGGAAGTCACATCAGATATGAGCATAAACCAGTATCGCCACCAAAATCACATTCCGAGGTTGAAGGAAGTCATGTCAGA
>JAANSN010002965.1:0-20964 GCA_036850665.1 Dicranocentrus wangi | reverse complement strand
GTCTTCTGATCCAGGAGCCAGCCACCCTCCAAAACTCCTCCATCCGAGAATAAGGGAGGGAGCTAGTGTTCACCTTGAGGGGCCACCGGGTTAGCCGGAAATTGCGAAATGGTTTGCTAGCCAACTTGGAAAAGTAGTAGCAGCAGTGGTGTCCGCCGCCGCCCATTATTCCTCTTTCCCTTTCAGCGTCTTCCTTTGTCAGGCGGAGAAACTCTTGCAATCTCGTTTCCCCCTCTTCTGACGCATCATAATCATAAAAGCCAATATCCAAATTTAAAACAATCCAAAAATCCTATATAGCTTTAGATCAAAATTTTAATTTTTCGTATTTTAAACAGTACTTCGGTCGGATTCGGATATACGAACCTTCTATTACCCTTGGCATGCGTGAGCGCGGGCGCACAAGACTACCAATAACCACAACATCATCATCTTCATCACTATCATCAGCATTACCACCGTACCGTCGTCGTCCCCGTTCCTCTAAGAAGCTTGGGGGAGGTGGTGGTGGGGTGGGTGGTCTGTCTCCCGGGATGGTTAGTGTTATTCTGGAACGCCAGCCCGACTCCAGTGACTCTTCATACCAGGCTTTTGACACGAGGCGAGCCTGGGAAATATCCTGAGCATTTAGGTCACCCACGGCAAAAAGGTTCTTCAAAATCTGTTGATTTGATATACGTATTTATAAAAACAAATCCAGTTGAGAATTTCAAGCTGCCAGCTAACGACGAGGACACGTTTTACAAATAAATCCGATTTAATTACATAAAAGGTTGAAAAAATATTCAAATACATTGGAAACTACTAAAACTAGCTAGTAAAAACATTATGCGACGGTAAATTCTTGTTGTTGTTATTAATTAATTGGATGTGGTGGGTGGATGAAGGACTAACCACGGGAATCACAAGTGGATTATCTGCAGGTTGCAGCATCATCTCCGCGATTTGTATTACCACTGCTTTCAGCTTTCTTTCTTGAAATTATATTTTTTGTTTCTTTCCACGTATGTTATGAAATTAAATGATAAATTATCGATCATATGTACTGGACATCCACCCACACTCGAGTAGCCAAAATTCACAATATAATTAATTATCTATTTTCTTTTCGTATAAAACAAGATAGACAAGTAGCGCAAAGTTGTTGACACGTCCTGGTGGTTGAAGTAAGGTAATGGGATTTTAACACTCACTCACATACTCACTCACCCTCACTCGCTCACTCACTAGAACACGCTCATCCATGCTCGGTTAGGTATGGTTGGTGTTTAACCTAACCTTCCCTAACCTATCATGAGTGAGTGTAGAGTGAGTGTGAGTGAATGAGTGAGTGCAAAAATCCCATTACCTTACTTCAACCCGTCCTGGTCCTCCTGGTTGGTTTGTTTTGGTGGTGGTGGTCGGTCGGTGGATAAACTTTTGTCTATAAATTTTTTATCACCACGTCCGTCCTGTCCTGACCTGACCTGACCTGACTGTTTTAGTTGGTCCCTCCTTTGAACCGTTTTTATGGACTTTTGTTTTGAAATAATGAAGTTTAATCCGAAATTTTTGATTGTTGCGTGCTATGCATGTATGGTGTGCGTGTGCTGTGAATTTAATTGTGTGACAATGATCATCGCATTTCACCATTTTTGCAAATAATGATTAATCAGTCAGTTTCGTAACATGCATACATGAAGTTTACAAAAAAGGTCAAAGTCAAACCGTCCTTGTTTTTTGTGACCTCTGGAATGGAAAGATGAATTTTTTCACATAATGAAAACACAACAAAATTGAGGGGCTGTATATAGCAGGATTCGAACCTGTCTTCATAGAGCATAAAGGAAAGACTCGGATCTATACCTCGGATCCAAGGGTATAAAACCTCGAAGTCATTGAAATTCTCAATTTGCCTCTCCCAGCGCGAACCCAACAATAAGTTTCAGCTTCCAGATAATGAATGTTCAGTTTTTCATGCATAACTTTTGAAAACTCAAAATTCGGAAATAAACATAAAGTTTCAAATTTCAGCTTGAAATTTAATATACAAATACATTTTCACATCCTGAATACAAATAAATGTTAAAATGAAACTAATTGTAAGTTAATTGTGCAATAATTAGTTAATTGTTTATTAAGAAATTTTTAAATTTCAGATGGAAATTGAATATACAAGTACATTTTGACATCCTGAATACAGATAAATTCACAGTATTCAAGATGTAAAAATGTACTTGTATACTAAATTTCAAGCTGAAATTCAAAACTTTATGTTTATTTCCGAATTTTGAGTTTTCAAAAGTTATGAACTGAACATTCCTTATCTGGAAGCTGAAGCTTATCGTTGGGTTCGCGCTGGGAGAGGCAAATTGAGAATTTTCAATGACTTTGAGGTTTTGACCCTTGGATCCAGGGTATGCTCGGATCCCGTCAGAATGAACCACAATTAAGCTCGTTACTCTAAAATCATGTCAAACTTGTATTTTAATTTGCTTGACCTTTGACCAGGTCACACTTTAAAAAATATACTGTACTAGGAAATATTGATATATCGTTCGAAAGGATGAAAAGGAAGGAAGGATCTTCAGCTTTGCGCTACATACTTAATTTACGTCAAATCATTTCTCAAGATTCACATGCACAGGCACAGGCACAGGCTAGCCCGGCGGCAAACCAATTTTTAAGCTGCCCCATCATCCATCTCTATTCCATGTGTTCCCTTGTTTACTTTTTTGTTTGTCCACAAAAATAACAAAAAAAAATCTAAAACAAATTTTTTAGAAAAATCCTAGATTCCCACAGCTCAATTATATTAATAATTTTATAATAATTTTATAAAAATATAAAATACAGAATGAGTAGAAGAGCAAATAAATTAGTAAAATATGGGAAATGGATAATTGGAGGGGTTCTGGCTGCTTCCACCTCCTCCGTTGTTATTGTGAGCAATTGTTCCTCCCCCTCCCCTCCTCCCCCTGGGGGTTGGAGTGCTTCACAAGCCGCTCATGTTCCTGACACGTCCGCAAAATGGGATTCCAACTGGGATTTGTATGAAAACTAAAAAAAAAAAATTAATATAATTAAAATTGTTGAAACATTAAGTGATTTTAATAATAAAATGACTTGTTGTCACTTCAGGCGCGCCGGCTATAGACTAATGAAGCGAAGGAGGAGGAGGAGGTCAACTGGCCAGAAGGATGACGGTGACACTGACGATGAGGACAACGTGGAAATTTCGAAACCAAAAGCAGTCCGGCACATTGTGCTCGTCCGACACGGACAAAACTTTCGAACCATCACGGAGGTCGACTCGGAACGGTTTCTAACTCCTCTTGGGATTGAGCAGGCCCGGCTGACAGGTCAAAGACTGAAAAGGTCTGGAATCAGGTTCGATTCTGTGGTGTGTTCCACCCTCAGGCGGGCGGTGGAAACTGCGGGGATCCTACTGGAGGAAATTGGCGGCCAGAAGGGGTTGGAACTGGAAATTGAGTGTGAAGCAGATCCTCTTCTCTGTGAGGGAAGTCCTTGCCGCCCGGAGCCACCCGAACCTGAAGCGAACTGGCATGCTGATGTAGAAGTGAGCTAAATAAAAATAAAGTGAATTTTAATAATCATTTTGGAACTTATTTAATTTTTTGGCAATTTTTTTTGAAGTACTACCAAGATGGTCCTCGAATTGAAGCCGCCTTCCGGAAATACTTTCATCGAGCTGAGCCGGATCAGGAGAGGGACTCCTTTGAGCTGATAGTTTGCCATGCAAATGTTATTCGCTATTTCGTTTGCAGGTGCAGTAAAACTTTTGTGGAAGGATTAGTGCAAAAAATAAAATAAAATAAAGTACATGTTACAAATTTTGCAATTTTTTTTATTTTCAACTTTTCCACAGGGCAATGCAATTCCCCGGGGATGCCTGGCATCGCTTCCTCCTCCACCATTGTAGCATCACTGTGCTGAGCATTCGTCCCTCCGGACGAGTCACTTTAAGGGCCATTGGGGACTCTGGTCATTTGCCTGTGGAGAAAATGAGCTTGGCCATGGATCACCTAGCCGGAGCTGGAGCTGTATGAAAGGAAATAAATAGAATAATTATTATTCAATAACAGAATGCAAAGAAGAAGATTAAGATTATTCACAGCTCTGTTTATATTTTGTGCATGACAGTGTAACAATTTTATTATTATTACTAGTGTGCCATATTATTATTATTATTATTGTTATGACACGTGTCAAAAAGGACAAATATAGTATTTACATGTGTGGTGACCTAGCAAAAAATTAATCAAAATTCTGTCTCACAAAAAATGCGATGTTATTAAGTTATTTTTCAACAAATTCAGGAATTCTGTAGAGCATCCGCTCCTCCCAAATCCGCCAATTTTTTATGAGTCTCTCTGGACATCCATCAATATGTGAGCAGCTTTTGCATGCTATGTGTGCAATGCAATAGTAGGCAACAATAATTCAAAAGCATTACGCATTAAATATAGGTAGGTTAATAATTAGATATTTGTCTGGTGGAATGTAATTTAATGAGCAAAAATATAGCTAGCTAAATACGGACTCAAAAGAAAGCTCTGAGCATTACCATTACCTTCAATTTTCATGTCAGTTTTCAGTTAGTAGCTGCTCGCGAATGTGCTTTTCAATATGGTTAAAANAATTTAATGAGCAAAAATATAGCTAGCTAAATACGGACTCAAAAGAAAGCTCTGAGCATTACCATTACCTTCAATTTTCATGTCAGTTTTCAGTTAGTAGCTGCTCGCGAATGTGCTTTTCAATATGGTTAAAAATGCTTGCAACAACATCAGTTGCAATTAATTGTCGTGACTTGACTAGAGTTAAAATCAGATAGCGCCTGGCTGGACTCTTGCCTTCCGAGTCATACCGGAATGGAGTGATTCATTTAAGAATCAATCCCATCATTAGTCAAAAATAGCGAAAGAATCAGGCATTCCCTGAATGAAATCATATTATTTTTTATAACTACCTATTCCATCTTCTGTTTGTTAATAAATTACACCTATGCTTTGGTGAGGAAAACGTGGATTAAAAGAAACATAAATACCGACACGTGGTGGTTGCAAAAATAGTCATTGACCGAATATCCGCCGGAGACGAATGATCATCTCTATTAATTGATATTCTATAATCTCGGAATAGCCTGCTTAAGCATCCTCTGCTTCATCAATTTGTGATCGGAGATGGTGACACTGAAAAACAGTGTCTGCTTCCTTTTTTTTGGCATAAAGGTTTTTGAAAACCTTCGGCGTAATTCTTCATTCCTCATCATCATCGCCATCATTTCCCACTAAATCCACTATCCGCCCCTCCAGGAATAATGGACACTTACTTGGTGGGCACGACGGACGACGAGCTACACCTGAGAAAGGTGAATTGATCCTTGATTTGAAGCACTATATAGCTCTCTCCTTGGAGTCAGAACGACTCCATAGACCCCATGTGGGTCATCTTTGCTCCGCCGCAGATGAATCAATGGGATCGCAGACGCCAAGGTTTTATCCCGATTGGAGCCTGAGCATTCTCCCCCCCGCCACTCTCAGGATCTCCGGAACACAAGCAAATTGTACTTCTGTGGGTTTTGATATTTCTGAAAAAATTTAGTCCAACCCCCAAATAAAATTATTGACATATGGCAAAGTCATTTATCTTCAGTGTCATAGTGACATGTCACACGAGCTTCAAGGGTCTACAATCAGGAGCTATCTAGTTATATTACAACATACATACACGCAGTTAAAGAGGCTTTTGTAAAAATGCAGTTATTTGTTCATTTTTGTAAGGTTTTGTGTGAGAGACTTTTGATTCCCTCAATTTTTCAATAATCCAGTTCATTTTGTTCGAAATCTTCCAAAAGTACATACCACACCTCATTATTGCCGTTATTACGATTTACATTAAGATTCTGTGCATTCTGTGCCATTAATAAGGTTTTTTTCAGCATTTAAAATTACAAACTGCAAAAATGTTTTATTGCCACACATGCTGTGCTGCTATGCCTGCTATGCTGGTATGAGGTTGGGGTGTAAAGTGGAAGTAGCGTGGAAAATTATAGGAGAGCGAGAGGGTGTGTCCAAACAAATCAGATCAGATATCGGATCTGATCTGCTGATGATGATGAATGAGGTGAGGAGGAAAGAAGATGCACAAAAATTGCAATGAGGCATGCATACACCTTTTTTCGTACATCGCATCGGACTCCTTTTGTTTAGTCATGGTCGCATTTTTTAGTCATTTTGATTGAGCAGACACAGCGTATTATTACTACCTCCGTGCCATACCATTTTGTTCTCACACTGTTGTAGTAAACTGATGAGCTTGAGCTTGCCTAATACCATTGACGCCTACCTGTACGCCTTTACGCATCAGCGCTCCCTCCAACTCTGCTGATGCTGTTGAGCCTGAATGAAGGACACCGGAATTGCAATTTGCAAGCCCTGGTGCACCTCCTCCATCCACATCTCTCCTCTTCGCACGTCTGTCCATGGTCTGCTTCCCTTCCCTTCACGCTCGATTGCCCCACCTGCTCTCACATGAGAAGTATTTTAACTTGCTACTGGCGTTAGTTAAAATATATCAATAATTAATATCATCATCATTACCAAATCATCATCATCATCAGTTTATAATTATAGACTTAACTTTTATTTATATATTCCTTTCATACTCGTTCGTCGCGGCCAATTTTACGTACTCCACATGGGCGTGAACAACAACTTAACACAAAGAAATCTGGAGGAGGAACTTTGGAGTTTATTCTAAATTTAACCAAGCTCGAAGAAACATCATCTTCATCACGATCGTCAGTCGTCGGCCTCCACTCCATCATCATGTGGCTAACTAACCCGATTGCCAATCTCTTCCTCTGGGCATTTGCCCTTTTTGGTAAGATTTTTTTTTATTTTTTAGCATAAATTTCATTTCGAACAAGCGTAAAAAGATTTTTTTTTAATTTTCCAGTGCCCGCCGCCCACGCTGTTGTCTACCTGGAGGACACCATTCTCCCCATAGCAGGGCTGGACCTTTCCTACGAGCACTACTCCAACTGGGCCGGGACGGTGAACCACTCCGAGCCCTTTTTGACCCTTTATCCGAGGAGCAGCGAGCAAGTGGCTCAAATCGCCAACTGGGCTTACAAGAATCATCGCCACGTGCGAGTCCAAGGGTTCAAGCACACCTTCTCGCCCCTCCTCCTCGGCCAGGATGACGATCCGGCGGAGGTGGTGATCCTCGATTTGAGACGCCACATGACCCACATGGAGCTGGGACAGATGAGGACAACGACGACGACGGCGAGAGGGAGAGGGACAGGGACAGGGAAAACGCTCAAAACGGTAACCGCCCAGACTGGCGTTCCCATGCTCGACTTTTTCCAGTTTTGCGGGGAGAATGGGGTTTCGGTGACGAATGCTCCGGTTATTGGGGACGCCACCCTCGGGGGAGTGCTCGCCATCGGGGGACACGGACAGGCCACCCCCGTCAAGGGCGAGAGTGCCATGGACGGAATGACCTTTGGCTCCCTCAGCAACACCATTCTCAGTCTGAAGGCTATCGTCTGGGAGGAGGAGGAGGAGGAGGGAAGGAGGGATGGAGCCGGTGGAGGCAAATTCATTGTGAAAACGTTCTCCCGGGCTCACCAGGACATTGGCCCGTTCCTCGTCCACATTGGACGAGCAGTGGTCACCGAGGTCAGCCTCATGGTCATGGACGACTACAACCTGAGAATGGTGAGCTACACAGACGTTCCCCGACAAGAGCTGTTCTCCACCTCCACCACAAACTCCTCCTCCCTCCGCACGTTCACCTCCTTCATGGACAAGAGCGGGATGGTGGACGCGCTGCTCTACACCTTCACGGACACGCCCTGGCTCCGCATTTTCAGCGTGGAGGAGCGCAAGCCGAGGCGGTCCAAGCTGGTGACGGAGCCCTTCCCCTTCTCCGCCTTTTACGGGCGCCCGCTCACCAGCCCGCCCACGCTCGGCCCGGAGACGTACCGCAGCGTTGTGGCGGGGCTCCGGGAGACGGGCACCAGGGACGTGTGGGGTGCCTCCAGGAATCTTCTGCTGAACATGAACATGCCGCCCACCCCCGCCGCCTTCCACGGCTGGGTGGTGGTCACCGCCCGCTCCAACGTGCAGCGCGTGGGCAAGGAGATGACCTCCAAGTTTGTGGAGATGACGGAGGAGTACAAGGCCCGGGGACAGTTCCCCGTGGAGCAGCTCATCGAGCTGAGGGCGACCGGGCTGGACACCGGGGCGGACGTCTTTGACGGCGCGGTGAGCCCCACCATCTCCCCAATCAGGCCGGACAAGAGGCGACCCGAGTGGGACACGGCCGTTTGGATGAACACGTTCACCACGGCTGGGGCGGCGGCCAGTGGCGAGTTTGGGCGGAGGTTTGAGGACTGGGCCTACCGGAGATTTAGTGGAGGGGATGCGATTGTGCGGCCAGAGTGGAGCAAATTGTGGGGGTACACTGATAGGAAGGGCC
Organism: Dicranocentrus wangi; assembly: GCA_036850665.1. Taxonomy (NCBI): domain Eukaryota; kingdom Metazoa; phylum Arthropoda; class Collembola; order Entomobryomorpha; family Entomobryidae; genus Dicranocentrus; species Dicranocentrus wangi. The sequence continues at coordinate 12,471 of JAANSN010002965.1, read as the reverse complement.
CTTCCAGCAATGCCAACTTTTTGAGGGAAACGATCCCGGCCGTGATCGGGGTGGAGGAGTGGAACCAGGCGGTGGGCACTTTGGACAGGTATGATCCGCACCAGGTGTTTACCAACAGGTTCCTCAGGGAGTTGATGGTTCCGTACGTGGCGGGGAGAGGAGATGAGGAGGGACTCGCTCTTGGAGAACATTTTGGAGGAGGAGGGGGATGGGGTTGGAGCAGAAGAAAATAGACATCAAAGACATTAATTTTGTTTGTACCTCTATGTAATTTATTTACTGCCAGTCATTTTTAAGCAGTTTTGAGATGTCAATTAAATCAAACATTTTACACTGTGAAAATGTTAATACGTCATATATTACCTCTTACCTCCACCTCTCGCCTCCATTGGATTGTAACATAATACTAATGGGCGGATGGCTGAAGTTGTGCCGTCTCACATCAGTTGGACTGGACGTGGAGCAGCAGGTTTGCATTGTAGAACAGAACAGCACCTCTTTGTTTCAATACACAGACCTTGCTTTAGTTCTTGGAGTCATAGGTGCTATTTAGGTACTTCCTACTTATGTTCTCATCCAAACTTCCTAACACGTTCATCGACTTGTCATTCGTCAGCCCCACCATGATGATGATGATTAGGATTTTTGGCATAACTACTGAAGGTACTAAGGTACAGCTTGTTTAACATAATGCTAACGACGGGAAACGACGACCTGAATTTCCATATAATTGTATGAATGTATATTGCCCAAAAATATAATTACTGCACGTGCCATTGTTTTCATGTCATTGTTCTTAAACGGTAAACTCGTAAACTCAGGATCAGACGACGTTTTTGTCGAAACGAAATCCCCAAGAAGCAAAATGACATCATTGACGGGTTGGTTGGAGTAGAGGTCATGTCATTCCGTATCCATAATTATTTATTCGCCAGTTCCGTGTGTCATGTGTCAATGTCATATGAAATTGAATGAAACTATGCGGTTCACTCACACTCATCAACAACATGCTTATGCTTAATTAGTTATTTAGGCACATCACTCTCACTCACTGCATGTCTTTTACGTAGCATTCCCCGTTAAAAACAAATAAAGTTGTTGACTATGCTGCAGTTTTGCATCCATAAATTAGCCATTACAAAAGTCTGTAATGAGAATGACAATGTTTCACCGTATTCATTCACAAACAGTAATTCGACTCAATTTGTGTGGCGCACAAAAAATGCAGCAGTCACATAACTAGTCATACTCAGTCATATCATAACTCAAAACAGGGCTGCACACCTGTCAACCGAGCATGTCGGGAGCAGGAGAACAAACAACCTGATCCCAATTATGCTCTCCTCTTCTTGTCACAAAAAATATGAAAAACAGAGCTGCTGAAAGAGGCTTCATTAAAGGGATATGTGTATGTCGCTCATAAATCATTATTAGCCAAAATGCAGAATTGCAGACCCACATGCGCCTATATAGCACGTGCCAAGGTCAACCAGTCAGAGAAGCTCGAAGCTCCCATCTAGCCTATATATTTCCAGAAGACTAGAGGAAGCCAAAACTGGGTCCCATTCCAACATTCCGAACATTCCAACATCTGCTGGAACAAAAGAAGTGCGAACAAAATATGACGTTCCTGCAAGGAGGAATTCAACTTTTAGGCTGCCTCCCCTGGGCAACCTTAATACTCCTATTTGGTAAGACAAAGAAAAGTTCAAAAAGGGAAAAAATTGGATTTGAATTGGTTTTATTAATTTGGGTTTGCAGTAGTGCCTGCGTCAAATGGGTTGAGTGACACGTCGTCGCTGAGTCTTCTCGGCCCCACTCTGGACTACTCCTACGAGCCCTACTCCAACTGGGCAGGGACGGTGTCCATCAACTCCTCCTTCCTCGTCATCTACCCCCGAGGCCCAAAGCAAGTGGCTGAAATTGCCAACTGGGCGCACACGCACAAGCGACACTTGCGAGTCCAGGGATTCCGGCACACCTTCTCGACCCTCCTCCTCGGCCCCGGGGACTCTGCCTCTGACACCGTCATCCTCGACATGCGACGACACATGAAGAGCCTCAAAATGGGCTCGGTGAAATGGACTAGAGGAACAGGAAGTACACAAGAGCAACAAGAGACGCTCAAAACGGTCATCTGCCAAGCTGGCGTCAGCATGGACTCCTTTTTTAATTTCACTGAGAGTAACGGAGTTAGTGTGAGCAACGCACCGGTTCTGGGGGACGCCACGATCGGAGGCGTTCTTGCCATCGGGGGTCATGGCCAAGCAGTACGAACCCGTAATGGAGGGCTCAAGCCTGGATTTACGTTTGGCTCGATGTCCAACGCCATCCTCGGACTCAAGGCGGTCGTCTGGGAAGAAAAGATGGGAGGGATGGGCATGGGCAAGTATCGCCTCAAGTCGTTCTCCAGGACGGATCCCGACTCGGGCCCCTTCCTGATGCACATCGGGCGGGCCCTCATCACCGAGTTCACGCTGATGGTGGGCGAGGACTACAACATGAGGATGGTGAGCTACACGGACATTCCGAGGACGGAGCTGTTCTCCACCGACAACTCCTCATCGTCCTCCTCCCTCCGCACCTTCACCTCCTTCATGGACAGGCAGGGCGGCGTGGACGCTCTTCTCTACACCTTCGTGGACACCCCCTGGCTGCGCATTTTCAGCACGGAGGAGAGCGAGAGCCAACCAGCCGGCGCCAGGGTGGTCACGGAGCCGTACCCCTTCTCCTCCTTTTACGGGCGCCCGCTGACGAGCCCACCCACGCTGGGGCCGCAGGTCTACCAAGGCACTGTGAACGGACTCCGGGAGACCCAGTCCGGGGACGTGTGGGGGCGCTCCAAGAACCTCCTGCTGAACATGAACATGCCGCCCACGCCCGGGGCCTTCAACGGCTTTGTGGTGATCACGAGCCGGGCCAATGTGCAGCGCGTGGGGAAGGAGCTGACCGAGAAATTCGTGGAGCTGACGGAGGAGTACAAGGCCAAGGGAAAGGTCCCGATTGAGCAGCTCATTGAGCTGAGGACGAATGGACTGGACGACCCCAGAGATGTGCCCCTAGGTGGAGGTGGAGCCGCCACCACCGCCCGCGCCCCCACCATTTCCCCCCTGAGACCGGTCAAGGGTCGGCCCGAGTGGGATGTCGGCGTTTGGATGAACACGTTCACCACGAGTGGGGCGGAGGGGAGTTTTGAGTTCATGCGGAGGTTTGAGGAGTGGGCCTACGCCCGGTTTAACGGGACGGATGGGCTTGTGCGCCCCGAGTGGGCCAAGCTCTGGGGCTACAGCGATGGGGATCGCCCCCACCATTTCCCCCCTGAGACCGGTCAAGGGTCGGCCCGAGTGGGATGTCGGCGTTTGGATGAACACGTTCACGACGAGTGGGGCGGAGGGGAGTAGCGAGTTCATGCGGAGGTTTGAGGAGTGGGCCTACGCCCGGTGGAACGGGACGGATGGGCTTGTGCGCCCCGAGTGGGCCAAGCTCTGGGGCTACAGCGATGGGGAGGGGCCGCAGGGAAACGGCAAGTTTTTGACAGAGACGATTCCCAGGGTGTTTGGGGTCGCGGAGTGGAACAAGGCGATCGGGATATTTGACAAGTATGACCCGCATAAAACATTCACAAACAAGTTTCTCAGGGAGCTGCTGGTCCCTTACAAAGGGCCTGGGACTAGGCAGAAACCGGCCAGACAAGAAGGAAGCAGCAGTTCTGGAAACTGAAGAGTTGATCTGATTTTAAGGAGCAATCTGTTTTATTCTGAAAAAACTTGTAATCTGAATAATTAACAATAATAATTAACTACTTTGGCATAATGAGTATTTTACATCATCAGTCATGATTTTTTTTTCAGTTCAAAAAAGAAACGGCATCATGAGATCATAACATTCAAACAGAGTATTTTTATTTAAACTAAATATTAATTAGCTAGTAGTCCTTTTTTGTTTTGGAATCTCCCTGACCACGCGTAGTAGTCTCGTCTCCTCCGACCTCCTTATCCTTATCCGACTGCTGCGGTGTCCCCCCGGACTCGATGGAATTAAAGGATTTGTCTAGTCGCAGTATGTCCTGCAAATAGTTTGGATGCCTAAAAGTAAAATCAAAGAAATGGATGAATCATCATAATGAATCCACCTAGTAATATTTTATCTACTATTAAAAACTTGGGATTTTTACTTGTATATTTTACAGTTGTCCCCGTCAATTTCCAACTCATGTGGGGTCTCCCCTCCCCCTCCTCGTCGTATGCCCACATTCTCAAACGCAAAAAACGCATCTCCTTCTTTGCCTGCGCTCTTGAAAAGTTCTTCAAATATACTAGTTTCAATAAGTGAACTTCCCTGGAAAAAACAATTCAAATAAAAAAGTCGTAACATACTTAATACTTGAAATCACACATTAGTATTGTACGGAAATATTGTTATAAAAAATTAGGTAGGGAGAACATAAAATTGAATGGACCGTGGAGCTGATAGTAGCTACTCACATTTTTAATGTTCAGAACCAGACGGGGTGCTGCTGTTCCCGGCGAATGACGGATGAAGTCTGCGGGAGGGCAAGTTTTCTCAAAGTCGGTCACGACAACTTGCCAACTGTCCCTTTTCAGATTGAAAACGACTCGTACAATCTGTACGCACAGATTAATTGGACCACTACCATCACCACCTTGCTTTAAATCTTTAAAATCGACAAACTTCACAGGAGGACGAGGAGGTGGGGGCTGGGCAGTGGGCTGATTATTATTATGACTAGTCCCATTAGAATCTGCTGTGATGTGATCACCATATGTCCCGTCGTGAGAAACATTATTTTGTGGTGGTGGCACGACGACGACCTCCTCAATCCCTCCCGCTACCGCCCTCATCCTGGTCTCCATAAGTCTCAATATTTTGTCGGGTACGGAGCTGGAAAACACCAATAAATATAGTAACACCATCATCATTTCATTGTCATGTGATACATATATTGTAGTTTATAAATATAAATTTAGTAGTTTCCAATTGTAATTATTATAATTTTACAGCAGATCTGGAGTATTTATTCCATCTGAGACTGACTGTGACTGGGTGGTGACAAATGGATTATTATAAAGATTGTCCTCCTCTTCCTCCTCCCCCACCGGCTCCGAATCAACAGGACTCCCTTGACTGTCCATTTCAATAATATCATCTGGCTCTGACTGAATTCCCCGAATACCCTTCAACTCCTCCAACTCGCGAACTCTGCTCCGCTCAGAATCTGAAAAAAAACAGGTCGTGTCATGGCAAACTTATTAATTTGCATTACCCTCAAAATAATAAAATGATTATTATTACGATTAGATTGATTACCTGAGCAGTTTTGCTGAAGACTGCTGCTAGTGAGCGTGAGGACATTTTTGTGGGGACGGGTGCTGAGAACCATGAGGTTAGCCCGACGTTGGTAATCCCACTCCACCTGCGCAGTTAGCTGGTGGACTCTGACGATTTGTCCGGGTCGGGGTGGTGGAGCAGCTCCTACACGGCGATCCTCGGGAGTGGTGTGGATACGAAGTAGAACGGAATCCAGGGTTTCGTCGCTCACCCGACAGTAGTAAGCCTTTGGCTGATTATGCTGAAAAAAAAAGACAAATAAATCAATAAAGCTGGTGGTGGTGGAGGTGGAACACTGGTCCAGATTCACATTTTCAAATGAAACTGACATCAAAAGACATTTTTTTTAAATCTTACGTCGGTTAGTACATCAGTCACAAGCCCGTAGGCAGCCCACCCGTGCTTCACCCCAAATTTCGGAATCTCCCCGACTTGACGACCTCCTTCCACGGAAATATTTAGCAAGTGGGCCAATTCGGCCAACCTAAGATATGTCGGAGACTCCTCCTCCTCCTCCAACTCCCCCCTTAGTGGCCTGTTGACACTCTGCTCAGTGGTGGGTGGTGGTAGTGGTGGAACAGCCGCAGGTGGTTTCTTCTTCTTGGAGCACTCCCCATCCCCCCCACCAGCTCCTCCTCCTCCGAGTTCCTTCTTGTCGTAGTTTCTCTTTTGAGGTACGACTACTGCCACCGGTCGGGTGGACTCTTGGCTGATCCTCTCCACCTCAACGTCGTCCAGTTGCTGCTGCTGACTTCCACTGCTAACCATAACTTTATTGTCGCCCAAGCCCACCAGTGGTTCGTCGTCGCCGGGGTCCGATGACTTTTTGGAGTTCTCTTCAGGATAGTGCATTTGGAGCCACAGCATCGCCTGGAGGTGGTGACCATGACCGCCAGGTGTATTTAATCACCTCGTACGAGCCCAGTTCCGGGTGGACAGTACTGGACCACTCCGAATCCGGTTGTTGGAAACTAGTCTCCCTAACTGGCAACAACATCCACGAGTCATGGAGGAGAGCTAAAGACTGTGGTTCGGCGGACAAGTCCTGAAAGGAGGGGAGAACAAGAAGATTGAAAATTCCAAGGAGTAATGATTAGTTAAAATTAAATTACAATTTAGTTAATTAGTATTTTTTTTTACTTTGGTTGCCACATGCACAATAATATTATTCTTCTGTCGATTTGGATGATTAGCGGACGAATCCGTTGGTTTCAAGTAGATGATTAAATCGCCAATTGAGATCATCTTTTTTGAGAAGAATGGGGAGGTTGCGAGCAGCTGGGGGCTCACTCGCAATTTTATAGCCTTCCTCACTTTCTCAGCAATGCTGGAGGCGCCCTTCTCTGCCCCTGGCGCTGTTGACTCCAATTTACACTCTTTTCCAATAATAGCAGCTAGCTGGTCCCCTTCCGTCGTCTCCAATCTTTTAACTGAAATCTAAATAAAAATGACAAGAAAAAAGTCCAATGAAGATTTATTTTACATTTCTAAAAAATTTATATTTATATATCTTTTTTAGTTTTAGTTTTTAGTAGTACCATTCTGAACTGGTGGGGATGTTGGAATTCCTCTGGAGTTGGAGTGGCGTGATCCACAGACTGAACGACAAGCTTCCAAAACTGCTCCATCGAAATGGATATCCTCCTACTCTTTTTTAGTCTCCAAATGGAGCCCAACTTGGTGTTCGAAATGGAATAAACCTGAAGGTTGCCACCGCCGTGGTTTTTAATATTATTATTATTAGATGTAGTAGTGGTATTACTTCCCGAACTAGGAGGAGTACTACAAGCTGGTGGAGCCCTTGATGCCACTGCTGCTGCTGCTGTTCCTCCAGTAGTAGTAGGTTCAACAACTGACGACATGTCGTCGTCGTCGTTATCCCTTCTTCTCTTCTTTGCTGGAGGAGGAGGAGCAGATGAGGAGGATGAGTCTGCTTCCACCTCCACCTCCACCTTCGTCCTTTTAGCTTTATTTCGATTCCTAAAAAACGAATTCAGACAAATTAATTAATAATAAAAATGCACAAGAGTTCTTCAACTTGAACAATATTCCAGACTTCAAATAAAACTCAAACTTTTGATATATTTTGATTAATTTACTTTAAAAATACAACACCATTTATGGGTCATCATCAGCAGTCAGTCATTAAAAGAAAATTATTACTAATTAGTTACAAAAATAATACCACCATTTATTACCTGCTCAGCCCGCTTCGTTTCCCACAACTACTAAACATTTTCCCCCAGATTTGTTAATTATTAACTAATTAATAATTAACCACTGACTGACACTGACAACGAATGGTGAATGGAAGTGACTTGACTGGAGATGGAGATAGACTGTTTCTTCATTTATCTACCTGCTATTATCCACTACCCATCACCCATAATCCAATCACCAATCCCTATCCAATGTTCACAACAATTTTTAAATCACAATTAACTATACTTCACAAAGTTGGAAGACTCAGCTTTAAATCTAAATTATAACTGACAAAAAGGGAATGACAACAATGAATGGAGGAGATCAGCAGAATCAGTCAACCAGTTAATTAAAAACACGGTCAACTGTGAAGTGAAGATGAGATGTTGTTTTGCTTGTTTGTTTGTTTGTTTGTTTGTTTACCTAATATTATGTTTTTTATACCTGCTGCTCTGCCTGCCTTGCCTCCTACCTGCCTGCCCACAACCTACTACGTCATAATATGTACCTACCTGTGTATTAATTAAGACTGTAGCTCATTCATTCTGTTCTCTGTTCTGTCGTCTGCATCTCTGAACGAAAGCAGAAGCAGACTGTCAGCTGTCATGTTTGTTGTTGTGCCAAAAAAAAGACAAGCTTTGTGGATTGTGGACTGCATCCTTCCTTCCTTGCTTGCATGCTTTTTGGTCTTATTGCATTGCACAATGATCATCATCATCAATATCATCATCATCATCCCCTTTCCCGGTGGTGGTGGTGGTGCGCGTGTCTTCTTCTTCTCCTCTCTTCTCCGCTGCTTTGTTAGCCGAGATCTTTTTTTTTCTTTTTTACCCTGACTCAACTTGTCTCTGGATGGAATAGAATAATATTCTGGCTGGCTGGATAAAAAAGACAAAGAGCATGAAGCCCATCCATAATATGAAGGTGATGCATGGTCTGGTGGTGACGGTGAGGGTGAGTGCGTGGTGGGTGAGCTGAGCGGAGCTGTGATGAAAGAAATGAGAAAATGCATGTAAGAAAGGAAAGAATAGGGAGGGACTGAGGTAAAAGGGTATTAATAGTAAAAATAAAAATATGTATAGGTATTTCGCAGGGGTGATTGATGGATGAGTACTTTGGGAACGAGTGTGTAGGGATAATATGATATAAGACAGGATGATTTAAGGGATGGGATGAATGGAGTGGCGTGGCGATTCATGCTGTACTTGACTAACTTGACTTCTATATACCAGGCATTAGTACTTTGGGAACGAGTGTGTAGGGGTAATATGATATAAGACAGGATGATTTAAGGGATGGGATGAATGGAGTGGCGTGGCGATTCATGCTGTACTTGACTAACTTGACTTCTATATACCAGGCATACCTGCATTGCATCGACCTCCTCCTCCTCCTTTTCTTCAGTACCCAGAAATCCAAAAATATCCCTTTTCAACCTTTTCCAAGAAGAAAGGGAAAGGGAACTCAGGAAACAAGAGCATGAGGGATTACAATAAATTAAGATATTTTGCCTTCAATAGTTCCATTCCCATGTTTCGTACATATAGGTAAGGTAGTATATTATGTATGATGTCTGCCCTGCCCTTTTTTGGCTTTGTGACAAATAATGAATATATATGAATGATATTAATGATAAAATGCTTTCTTGTGCACTACTACTCAAACTCACTTCTTATGACAATATGGATATGGAAGGGAAAAAACGTTCGCACTTGGACTGCCTTTTTTAAAATGAGTTTTATGTGTAACTGCAGTCATTTTTTATTTCTCATGATAATATACAACTCCATAATTATTCAGGTGTCAGGTGTATATTAAAAATGCTTGAATGTATCTTCAGTTTTCAGAACTGCCTCCTTCTCGTCTGCTCCCTTTTTTAGCTTTCTTTGATTTCTTCACACCTCCTCCTCCTCCACCTCCTTTGCCATAAGGGACCAACAGCCCCCTGAGGAACTTGTTGGTAAAAGTTTTATGCGGGTCATACTTGTCAAACACCCCAACCGCCCTGTTCCACTCCTCAACTCCAAACACCTGCGGAATCGTTTCCGTCAAAAACTTTTGATTTCCCTGCGCTCCCCTCCTCATCGCTATAGCCCCAGCGCTTGGCCCACTCGGGCCGCACAAGCCCATCACCACCCGTCCCGTTCCACCGGGCGTAGGCCCACTCCTCAAACCTCCGCATGAACTCGTTACTCCCCTCCGCCCCACTCGACGTAAACGTGTTCATCCAAAGGCCGACATCCCACTCGGCCCGATTCTTGACCGGTCTCAGGGGGGAAAGGGGCGGCGCCACCGCTGTCGCAAGGAGCACATCTCGAGGGTCGTCCAACCCATTCGTCCGCAGCTCCATGAGCACCTCAATCGGCACCTTTCCCTTCGCCTTGTACTCCTCCGTCAGCTCCACGAACTTGTCGGAGAGCTCCTTGCCCACCCGCTGGACATTGAGCCGGCTGGTGACCACCACGAACCCGCTGTACGCCACGGGCCCACTGTTGAGCGGCATGTTCATGTTGAGCAGGAGATTCTTGGAGGGACCCCACACGTCCCCGCACTTGGTCTCCCGGAGCCCGTTGACGGCGGCTTGGTAGACCTGCGGCCCCAGCGTGGGAGGGCTCGTCAGCGGGCGCCCGTAAAAGGAGGAGAAGGGATAGGGCTCCGTGACCTCCCTGGCGCCGGCTGGTTTGCTCTCCTCCTCCTCCTCCGTGCTGAGAACCCTCAGCCAGGGCGTGTCCACGAAGGTGTAGAGAAGGGCGTCCACGCTGCCATGGCTGTTCATGAAGGAGGTGAAGGTGCGGAGGGAGGAGGAGACTTGGGTGGAGAACAGCTCCGTCCTCGGAATGTCCGTGTAGCTCACCACCCTCATGTTGTAGTCCTCGCCCACCATCAGCGTGAACTCGGTGATGAGGGCCCGCCCGATGTGCATCAGGAAAGGGCCCGAGTCCTGATCCGTCCTGTAGAACGTCTTGAGACGATATTTGCCCGTCTTCTCCTCCCAGACGACCGCCTTGAATCCGAGAATCGTGTTGCTCATCGTGCCAAACGTGAGCCCGGCCCGGAGCCCTCCAGGCTTGAGACTATTGAGAGTCCGAACCGCTTGGCCATGACCTCCGATGGCGAGCACGCCCCCAATCGTCGCGTCCCCCAGAACCGGTGCGTTGCTCACGCTCACTCCGTTCGCCTCGGTGAAATTGAAAAAGGAGTCCATGCTGACGCCAGGCTGACAGACGACGGTTTTCATCGTGTCCTTTCTGTTTCCCAAGGTCTGCTTCTGGGTCACCGAGCCCATGTCCAACGCCTTCATGTGTCGCCGCATGTCGAGGATGACGGTGTCGGAGGCAGAGTCCCCGGGGCCGAGGACGAGGGTCGAGAAGGAGTGCCGGAAGCCCTGAACTCGCAGGTAGCGCTTGTGCGTGTGCGCCCAGTTGGCGATCTCAACCACCTGCTTCCCATTCCGGGGGTAGATGACGAGAAAGGAGTCGTTCAGCCTGATGGTCCCGGCCCAGTTGGAGTAGTTGGAGGAGTAGGAGTAGTCCAGCGTGGGTCCGAGTTGAAGGAGGGGCATGTAGGTACTCCGTCCACTTGGCCCTGAATTATTATTTTTTGTAGCTTGCACTGGAAGAGCAATAATTGAATTTTTTTTAAAACCCCCTTCAAATCATGTAATTTAGTTAAACAGGTGTGGTCTCACCGAGCAAACAATGGAATAATGTCACCAAAAGTGAGCCAGAGCAGTAAATCCCTTTCAGAAGTCTCATTTTCTTAATTTTTGAGTGGCCCAAAGAAAAGTTGGCTGTGACGACAGTGACACCAGGAAAACGCTCATGACATTATGCTGACGCAGTTTGCCATTGTAATAGCTGAGTAATAATAATAATAATGGGTGATTATTATGATTAGTGGATGGGATGGAAGTTGATGTACGTTGGTTTTATGGGAGATGTTAGTATATAAATCATGATTATGATGGGTCTTTAGTACGTGTAACAAGGCGTAATTAAGCAATTATAATAATGACACACTATTTTAATTGGTTTCACTCGACTTGCTCGACATCCACTCCTAGTTTTAAAAAACATGCATTTTGGGGTAGGATTGCACCTACCGGGATTTTGACCTGTTGACACGTAAGAAGCTTGTAATGTGTCAACACCCGTGTTGACACATACGTGGTAATTGTCAACAGGGGTGTTGACACATAAGAAGCCCGGTAGGTGCAATCCTCATTTTGACTCCTTCATACTTCATTTTACCTATATCATCCAAAATGCTAATTACAGAGCGCCAGGCGTGACAAACGAGGATTTTGAGAGAGGCATGAGAGGATAGGGGCGAGCTCACTTCCAGTAGAACCCGTACACGATCACGAGTGTCATCATCACTTCCACCGCACCACCACCGTCAAAATGGTCAAATGATGTGGATTAAGACCAAGATCCAGTTATTCAATCGTCGTCATTCTCCTCTTGCTCGCCTCTTTTCCTGTTGGTAAATTACCAAACCAAAAATTACTCAAAATTACTCACGTGGTGTGTCACGTCAACTTTTTGGGATTTTGTTAAGGAAGCATCATTGCGATAAATTCTCTCTTTCGTCACCAAAACTAAAGGACAAAAAGAATGATATGATACAATAATAATGTTCGAAAGCATATGAATCGCAAATGGCCCCATGCTATTATTATCTCCTCTCCTCACCTAAAAATCCTTCAACAGGATAATATGGTTTTTTTATCGGGAAACCAAAGAAATGGGTCGTTGAAGGCTACGCGCTACGTGAGTGGAATTTGGAGGAATATAATATGCTTGTGCAAATTTAGACTGATAGTCTGACTGGCTGACCCATCAGTATGTCATATGGTAGTCCGACTTTCCGACAAAATCAAACAAGGATTTCATTGTTAGATGAAGAAATAGATAAGAG
>JAANSN010002964.1:0-20971 GCA_036850665.1 Dicranocentrus wangi | reverse complement strand
CTTCCCGCAGTGTTTACAATGAAACCACTATACCACTTCAACCCTTTCCGTGATGCAACGCATGTACGTAGGATGATGATCGGGCCATCAGGATGATGACGATCATCGAAATATATTCCGAAAGGAATTTTACGTTCTGTAACATAAAAGAAAATAGTAGGTAGATTCGAAGGAGGAGGAATGGAATTTGAAGGGAAAAAAATCAGAGGAATATACGTATATCCTTATCCATTCCTATCCTTATTCCATTCCTGCTCTTCGAATCCCGAATTAAAAATCCGTGCTCTGCTAGAGAGCGAGAGAGAGAGATCCCATATCTGTGTGAGTTCAATAATACACCATTCAATCCCAAACAAAACTGTTATATATGCTCCATCATCATCCATCAGGCGAGGCGAGGAGATCAGTGGAGAAGTAAACAGAATGGGATTGTCTTAGCCGGTTCACCCGAGCCAACTCACTCAGGCCTGCCCATAACGAGCCTAATATACCGAGTAATTTGATTGACTATTTTTCCTCTCTATCACAATCCGCCAGGCATATAATTTCCAAAATGCAATGCAATATGTGTACTACTACATAATACAACTTTTCTCCCAGCTCAAATTGAAATCTCGGAGAGAGAGAGAGAGAAGGAGAGCTCCTTCGACCAGCATTCAAACTAAACCCGTCCGCTCTAATCTGCCGAGAAAACCGTTTTCCCTGAAAATCCTCTCCTCCTCTCTGCCTCTGCCTATGCCTGCTTAGGAGCTCAGCTCAGCTCAACTCAACATCGAGCTTCATCATCTTCACAATATGGTAGTTATTGTAATAGCGCCATAATCTGCTAGCTATTGCGAACTCCTCTTGTTACTTGTTCTAATGTCATGTGATGACTCTCTTCTGCCCACTTAGCTCAACTACTCCACCAATAAACTGAACTGAACGCTGATGTGAGCTCCACTCCACTTGAGGAACGGGCTAACAAAGACGCGAAGAAGCATTATTTTTCTTTTCTTTTTCTTTTTTTTTCGCTAATCCCTCTCTGTGGAAAAGGGTAAGAAAAAGCAATAATTACACGTCTTACGCTCACAGCAATAAAGTGCACAGCCAACGCAATTACGCCGTTACAATAACCCTCCATGTGTGAATCCCTGGGTTGATGTGAAGGGGGAAAAGAAAGAAAATGTGAAACAAGTGCAAAATGAATATCCCGTCTGTCATAATTAGCATGAATTTATTCTCCCTGCTGGCACTTATTATTGCTATTAGTTTGATTATTATTCATGAGAAAGGAGGATTTTTTTCTCTTTGAATAGGGAACAAAATCGGGATGTGTATTACATCCATCCATCTATCTCCCTGCCTGTCGTGATCATGATGAGCCAAAAGCTCCTCTTCATTTTCATTTTATTGTTTGCACTTTTTTTCTTCTTCCATTTTGCATAATGGCATATGGGTTTAATATGTGTACCTAGGATATTTATTAAAATGTAATTTAATACGAAAAAAAAAACCGTTTTTATAGGTATACCTTATTGAAAAAGATTTTTTGTAATAAAAGAGAAAAAAATCTGACTTGTTTTGCTTCTCTCTCTCTCTCTCTCTCTCTGGTAATCCTAACCTAACCCTGTTGCGACTTAAACAAAAAAAAATTAAATTTTGCCAGTCGTCCACAAGAAAAAGTGTATCCTGTACACCACGATGATGATGATGATGATGAGCGCTGTGATATACAACCATTTTTTGTACATCAGGTTTCCTCCACTTGTTCCCCACCAGTATCGGTACGTATTCTACTGTGTACTCTGCGTATCTCCTGAAATATATCAGGAGGATGACGATGAACTCTATAAAATTTTCATTGTTTAGGGTCCTCGAGAAAAAAAAAATCTCATTCTGTCTCTATTTCGTCTCTCTCTCTCTCTCTCTCCATCCTCCTCTCGTCTACCTTTTTCCTTCATATTTTTACACGCAGTCAAGCAAAGCACGACGAAGACGACGACGACGAACGATGGTGATGATGGTTCTTTAAAAAAAAATTTTTTTAGGTAGTCTTTGCTTTTGCTCCACTAGCTAACACACAATGTAATATAAAATGTAGCAAAAATGTTTTTGGTTGTTATACCTATCTGGCTAATGTTGCCTCTCGCTCTGGTCGTGCACCAAATATCCTCAGTCTCACAATCAGTCAGTCGTAGTATGTATGTACGTATATGCATTTTTATATTTTTAAGGCCTGGGGTTAACCTTACCTCTTTAAACCTTCCTTTGCATCGCACATCTTTTCCACCCTGACACTGTAGACGGAGAAGAAGAAGAAGAAGAGGAGGAATGCGTTGAAGAGGTAAATGAAATGGGGCTTATTACACACAAAGATTATTGTGTACGCATCTTTACAAGCCGTCGTAGTGGCTGGGAAAGAGTGCATTTTTTATATGTTCAGATGAAAAGTCTGAGAGATTCTCCGAAGGAATAAGGTAAGGCATATTTTTTTTCTCTCTCTCTCTCTCTCTTTCTTTCGCTTCATGCAATCCGTTTACACTTTTGGACAGTGCAGAGAGAGAGAGCAAGGTGCATATATTATTATTGACCAAATTTGGGCACATACCTGCCTCTAATATTATTACTGGCATGAAAAGAGCCCAATGGAGAGAAGATATTATGACGATCACATTAGACTAGGATACCTAAAAAAGACCGCTCCTGTCATCCTCCTTATTTTGATTTGAAAAGGCAATCTGTAAAAAAACATACCGAGAACGAATTCTGCATCTATAATATGCATATATACTTTTTTCTAAGAAAAAAAGAATCCCTATTCGTACGTGGTGGTTGTTTTTTTGACAGAGATACCTCGTCCCTGCCAGACAACCAGAGACCATAACAAGTGTTGAGTGAGAGAGGAGAAGAGAGAGGAGAGATGAGTGAAGACTAAAGTTTGAAATGGCAGTGCCATGATCTCTCATTTTTTACGTTCATTAGCTCCTTGCCCCGCGTTACAACAAGGTTGCTGGTATTATTCCAGGTCCAGAATATTATTGCTGGGAAGGATATTATGATCATCATCATCATCATCATCATAATTTCTGACTCTCCTCTTTTCTTCTCAACCAGCCTCTCTTGTGCAAATATAGGCATCCCAATTTTAGATGAAATGAAGCAAAACAACGACAGTAATATGGCCAGAGAGAGAGAAGAAGTCCAGAAAGTTTTTTTTCTTCTTCTTCATCTTCATCTATTTTTTTAACTCAACCTCGAACCCTCTTAAAATGGAATTTTTTTCTCTCTCAAACTTGCAACTTTATGTCTGTGTAATATGAAAATGATGAGGATGACGAGGTTTCATGATGATGACGAACACCAAGATGATATCTTTCCCTCGTTTCAACCCATTCATTTGTTATACACACACACATTCTCGTTTTACTCGTGCTATCTAAACTGGAGATGGAGAGAGACGAGAAGGCTTTATGAAGAAGTGTGTGTATTATCTTAAGAAAAATTACACAAAGTGAGTATTTCACGGGGTTTGCAAATAAAGCACAGTGTGTGTGTGCATATATAAACTTATATATTACGCTATGCATATATAGTCCATCCATTACCATATATCTCAATATCAATTGTGCATTACGTAAGAAAAATATATAGTGGAACCCATTTCTCATATTTTTTTTTATTCTGAGAAATGGTGCAGGAGCAGGAGTGAGTGTACTCTCAAGAAGATGGCTAGTGTACATAATACAAAGTACGAATACGAATGTAGGTATGCATTTGGCTGAAATGTATAAAAGTGCTCCTAGTTGGCAGTTTATAATGGATCTAATGCCCTCCACGGCGAACACATAGGGAATAAAGACTAAACATAGATGTTTTACGAATATAAACATAACATAACTCTTTTAACTCCTTTAGTCATCTAGCGAGTTTACTGTCGTCATCCTCTTGACGTTTTTCTCCTTCTTCGAGCGAGAGAGAGAGAGAGAGTAGAAAAGCAAATTTTGTGAAGAAACGAACGAAACATGCATACGTATATACTCTCTTCTCTCTCTCTCGTGTGCACACTTTGCGGACTTAATGTTTTGCTAGGATGCGATGTGTACCTCTAAATATCTTCTTTTTTTGTGGAAAACGAACATGGAGATGAGACACTTGATTTTTTTTAGTTAATATATAAAGTTATGTTCGTAGATTAGAAAAACCCTCGTAATGTCCGGAGGAAAAGGGATGAATGAGTGAGCAGACTAAAAAGTTACTGAACTGAAAGACTGAGCTCAAAGAAAGAGCGGAAACTGGAGAGAGAGAGAAACATAATAAGAAAGAAGGGGAACAACACAAAAATGGTTGTTTTTAAGGGAAATTCTGTACTGTTTTTTTCTAATGAATCTTTCCCATTTTATACTCGTCTTCATCACAATCTCCTGTTACTCTCATTATCTTTTTCCATGTGAAAAAAATGGTAAGAAAAATATATATTTATTTTTTGAGTGCATGTATAATAAATGCTCACAAGTTTTTAAGAGACACGTCACGACACAGCAGGAATGGAATACAATGGAGGCAATTTCTTTAAGAATTTAATCAAAGAATGCGTTTTAATTAGCGGAGGGGTCAGGAAAAGCATGGGATTTAAGTGTATGCAATATTATGCAATGCATGGTGCATTTAGAGGGAGCATTCACCCGCGCACTAAGCAAATTGACAACTTTAACGTTAGTATTTAAAAATTTGAAACACTCTATGATAACTTACAGAGCAGATGAATGGCTGGTTACAGATGAAAGCTTGTCGTGTAGGTGTTGAGTTGTGAGTGGGTTTTGGAATGTCTTCAACTACTTTGCAAATGTCGTGGAATCTCCAAAACGGAAAAAATTGGTTTATCCATTTAATAAAATTTCACCACGAAGGGGAATGTCCCACTCCAATTTGCTCCTCATTTTCGCATTCCCATCTCCCGAATCGGCCACACTGGATTTCACAGCCTGGAACTAGCTGGTTTTCCTTTTCCCCTTTCCCCATCATCATGTCCACACAAAGTTGTTTATTTCCCTTTTCCAGAAATCCTGATGAAATTAGCTCACCACAGATCCCAGTCTCCGGCTGTCATACTTGTCAGAGCGAAGATTGCTTTATTTTCCTCGCCAATTTGCATGTCTCCGAGATCTCTTCATACTATTCAACTCCTATTTCCTCCATTTTTGTTTTATGTAGAGCCCCTCTTCTCTTCATCTCCTCCGAAACTTCCACACATTTTTTTGTCCGCATCCTCAATTAAATCAAGCTACACATAAAAATTATATTATATACAATTTGCCTCGTAACGTATTTTGCTACAATTTCCTCTGGATTCGGTCTCTCCCTCTCCTCGACATTATTATTATCATTTTTTCACATTTTTTTTTCTCTCTTCTTCTTCTTTACAGCTCTCCTCTCCCATCAACCATCCATCCCAAAACTCAACACATTTTTCCCTTGCATGACTGCCCCTCTTTGCTTACACACACACATGAACAAAGGCAGGGTTGGAATAGGAACAAATGCGGATCATCATCATCACGATGATGATCATCATTCAACTTGATTGTGATCAGTGGCAACTTGTTGTGTGTACATTTCCAATTGATGTGGACTGCGCACAGAGTGGCCGTGTGGTGGTGGAAAAAATGTGTGTGTGTACATAAGCTAACGAAACGAAACGACGATATAGAAAACCAACAACAAGCCAACCAAACCACACTAATATTTATTATCGTCATCACCAAAAAGAAGAAAATACTAACGAAGCACCACCACCACCGACCATCACCACCACGGAGTGCCGTACTACACAAAGCCGTTTTTCCCTTGTCGTTTTTCCCTTGTGTATCCTATCATTAAGTATTATTATAACATGTCTGGTAAAAATACTAATAGTTGTCATATTCGCTCTCTGCCTGCCTCGTTTTGCCAGTAATGCGCCACACACGACAATAAACAACAAGTTGCGAGTTTCGTTAATCTACGAATGCGATAAAATGGCAACAAAAATGAGCACTTGGCTGACACATGAGAAGAAGACCAGAGAGGGAAACAAAATAATAATAATAATAATACCAATAATGCGACTCATGCACATTTTTTCCCCGAAAACGCAGTAGCAAAAAAATCCTTTGAAGGGGATAAGAAAAAAGCAGAAGAGAGGAAAAAATAATGAGGGAGAAATTGGTAGGCAGGAGCAGCAGTTCAATAGTGAAATATAATGAAAACGGACTGACATTACGAAGGGCAAGAGTTAGGAGGATCTGAGAGAAATTAGCCAATCTACTCCACCGTATTGTGTGTGTGCACGTTGCCGTTGCGTTGTTGCAACTACAATCAGTTTTGAACCAAGAGAACCACAAAAATATATATAATTTTAGGGAGCAAACTCTAGGCAGAGAAGCTCTAGCATGGAATGTCACAAGAGGGCTAATTTTTTTCAGAGTGGTTGCCCATGTTCCATTCCATGTTCGCTCAAAAAAATGCATAATCTGTTCGTTGGAGGTTTTTCAAGCTCCATGAAGAAAATTGGTGGCACTCACTCACTCACTCAGTCAATATAGGATGGGCTTCTTTTCCCCGAGAATAATATAAAAAACAGAGTGCTCACTTGAACATATTGAGTTTTAGTTCGTTAAGGAAAAAAAAGATAATGGTATCTTTGATGGGTCTTCTCGTTCGCAGAATTCTATATATACATAGATATTTTTATATGCTCCCCATTAATAATAAGTTTTCTTATTTGATTTACCATTACGCCGGGGAGTTCACCGAGAAAAATGTGGAAAATTAGGGAAAATTCACGACCACTTGAGGAGACAAAGGGAAAGTGAGGAGGAAGGATGAGGAGACGAACGAACGGCGAACCGAACGAACAAGAATAGGAACAACTTTGGAAGGGCATAAATGTTATTCACAAACCGGGAGGAGGATGACGATGGATGCTCCTAGTTGTGATGTGATGTTAGTGAAGAAAGAGGGATTAATTGAAGTGGCTCCAATCAAAGGAGCCAAGTGAGTGAGTGAGTGAGTGAGTGAACGTCTTATACAATGCCTATTTTTGTACGTAAATAAGAGGAGAGTCAGCATAAAAAGGGAAAATGATGATGTGTGGTGGAGATATATAATACCATTTTGCTCATTCTCCTGAAACAACACAGTCTTCTTGAGAGAGAGAGAGATGAGATCACGGAAAATGAGTTCATCGTTGTTGGTCGTCGTCGGAGGGGAAACAACGGGAGCTGCTGAGAGAAATTGACGACAACGGGGACGGACGGGCGAAGACACGACAAAACATGAGGAGCCATTCCACTGACGATTTAGCAACAAAGCGAACAAGAATGCTTCCATTCCTCCCTTTTTCTCCACTGAATGATGCCAAAGCATCAGCAGCAGCAGCACGGCAAAAGGAAAAAAATCTTCTTCTTACTCCTCCACACTCACAGAATCAAAAAATCCTCCTCCTTCGTTCTGTATACGAATAATACGAAACCAAGGAACAACAACTAGAAAACTCACTTTTTTTTTCAAAACCCGAGAGTCGTGTACTCTGTCCTCCTGGCTAAAAAAGCGATGTTTTTTTAAAACACCAACTTGGCCATGTATGAACTTGGTTATAAAGATGAGCAAGATGAGAGAGAGAGAGAGAGAGGATGACGAACGTTCTTTTGTGCCTAATAGACGGTACACAGAGATATAATTTGTCTTGCCTTCTTCATCCCAATCCCAATCCTGCTGCAACTCAACTCAACTCACTGAGGACGACGACGATGAGATGAGTGCAGAAAAGAAGTTGTGTGGAGAGAACTGCCTGTGCCCTCATCCTCTGCGGCTCTGTGCTGTATTGTACTCGTCGGCGAGGGAGTTATAGCTGAGTAAAACTTCGTGAGGATGATGATGATGATCATCATCATCATCATTGGATTTCATGATGATGATGGAGTGCAGGCCAAAATATGTTTTTATACACAGGCTACAACACTCGGCTTTTAAGGCGATCTCAATAAACTCCAAGTGTATTATTATGAGCAGCCCAACGTCGTCATGATCGTCTTCAATAGCAGCAGTCGACGGTCGTACTCAATGTATCGGAATGTGGAGTATTATATTGCTTTTTTTTGAAGAAAAAAAATATATAAAATAATTTTCCACTCCGGTATTTGCCGGTGCTGATCAAGTGGAAATATTATATTTTCTGAGCGTAAAACGCTGCTGCTCTCCTCTCCGCTCCGTCCGCTCTTCTTTTCCTTCTTCACACAAATTGAAAATAGTTATTGGAAATGTGCTCGTGGATCCTCTTGTCGTCTTCGGCAAAAGAAGGATGAGGAGGAGGAGGATAATATGATCAACTAAATCAAATCCGTGGAGCGAGCATGAGAGAGTTAAGAATAAAAATTATATTTTGTCTGCCTGCACCACACTCTCTCAACTCAACTCACAACTCAACCTCTCTCGCAGCTCTCGCAGCTCCTCACTGTGTTGCTGCCTGATGAAGTGGGGACGAGAGACTGAGTCACTCACAAAATCAGACTGCTTTAAAGGCGAAGAGCACGAGAGAGTGTGTTCATAGTGCATCATGCTTTTTTGAAGAAAAAAATTCTTCGTTTTATTCCTCCATCCACTGCTCTGGTATATATACGGAGGCGATATATACAGTGAGTGAGTAAGTGAGCTTGGCTTGAGCTCCACAGAGAGGAATACATATTTTCCAAATGTTTCGCCCAGATAGTGTGTCTATGTACCAAGAAAAATATGTATTATTAATATGTACATGTGTACATATGACAAGCAGCCCCGTCCCACAACCACACGAGCATGTTTTACGTAATACTCCACTCTCGGCACGGCAGGCACCACAGCGAAGAACGAACAAGAAGTTTTTGTGATGCAACCAGAAAAATATCCATGTGGAGAGGTTGACTTTAAAAAAAAGTGTGTTAAAATGCGAGCCAGCAGAGTAAACTGCTCCAACCAAAAACTAAAGGTTATATGGCCATCATATAATAGTAATATTAATTTTTTTTTGAAAAAAGAATATATCCCCTGTATATAGCCTGCCTAGTGCCTGGCATACTTTTTGTATACATAAACCAACTTCCGTCCTCCGCCCGCTCACCCAAAAAAAATCTCTCATATAATGCAGAAATTGCTGCCCTCCATCTTTTGCCACCCTCACCTACCTCCCTCGAAAAGATTGTATACACAAAATATACCTATTTTCTTCTTCGTATAACCCTTTCGACATAGACAGACAGAGAGAGAGAGAGAGAGAGAGAGAGAGAGAGAGAGAGAGAAGGAAAAAAATAATATGAGCTGATCATATATATCCTTCTCTTTTTTTCGTGTGACTTATAAGGACATAAAAAACATTTTGTAGACTACATATTCCCTCTAAACACACGAGGAGGACGACGTTTTGATGACGACGACGGTGAAGGAGTTGAACAAGAATGAAAAAATCTGTGTGAGAACCTTTTTGAACCGTTCACTTGGCTCTTGACTAAAAAGAGAGTTGCACTCGCACTCACCCTACTTCTCTCTTCTTCTTCTTCGTCGTCGTCGTCCTCTTGTTCGTCTTCGTCGTCGTCTTGAAGGTGTAGTGAAGGACTACGTCAGTGACGCGCACACACACAGTGTTCCACCTTGATCACCACAAAACACTAATGAAAACGAAGACACAGAAGAGAATTAAAGGGAAATGAGAAACGAGGGAGAGCTGAGCTGAGCTGGTGCTGCTGCTGCCGTTGCTCTCCGCTCCGCTCACTTTATTGTCCTTGTCAAAAAGGAGATGAGATCAAGAGGAGAGACAAGCTGTAAGACGAGACGAGAGGGATGGTGGTGTGGTGTGGTGGTGGTGCTGTGGTGGCACATTGGTACAATATCAGACCAGCCAAACTGAGAGCAGAACACTATGAGAGACAGGTAAAATTATAATATTTTTTTAAACTCTCTCATAGCCTCTCTCAGCCAGCACCATCAACCATCATCATCCACAATCCACACAGAGCTGCTGCTGCCATACTCGCAGAGTGTATATAAAATTGTGTGCATATTTACTACTACGTAACTGTGACTGTAACATTGTACGACGACGCCGGCTCCTTAAGACTTTTTTGGATTGGAACCACTGAAGCAGACCACATCATCGTGAACAATATCCTCGTCGTTTGAACAACCAGGCGTGCAGTGGAAACACAAGCGAAACCACTTGAGAGAGAGAGAGAGAGAATGGTACACACGAAAAAAGATTTTTTTTTCTCCTCTCATGAATATACAAATAGGTATAGGGAGTACGCATCATCAACCTAATATCACCACAGAGTCGTGTCGCTGAGTCGTTATTAACATCACCTCATGGGCAAAAATGTTAGTCATATAAAGAACAAAAAAAATAAGCAAAGCTTTTTTTCAGCAAAAAAAGAAGAAGAGAAAAAAAACGTTTTTATTTTATCTGATCCAATCCAGCTAGATCTTGCGTAGTCGAAAATGCGATGATTTTTTTTCTCTCTCTCTCATTTGAGAATTATATGCATGGGCATGAAGAGGAGAAAACAAAATATGGATTTTGTGGGCAGCTGCATTACATGCAAAAAAGAAAAACAGCACAAAAAAATTACTGGGAAATGTGTACTTTAAAGTTAGGTACTTATATAAACACAAAACCAGATTTTTGCTGGCTGCACTGTAAAGGCGGCTGCTGCGGACTGCTCTCTGGTTTCATCAGCGAACACTCTGAACACCACCACCACCGGGCACACAAGAACAGAACCGTGAAGAAAAGGAATATCCAAGATGACAAGTTTTCTTCTACTACCATTTGTATACACCACCAAGAGAAGAAAAAAATGGCTGATCTCTTTATACGAAAAAAGAAGAATTCTCTTTTTTTTTATTATTATTATATGTTATATGTTATTGAATTACGACTTGGTTGAAACACGCTAGATCCATTGTTGCACGGTTTATTATAGCTAATGCATCCACAAAAGAGAGAATTATTATACGGCCAGATTTGGCAAAGCCAACCGGGCCCGTATAAGGCATGTATATATGGCAAGAGAGAGAGAGAGAGAGAGAGAGAGGAGAGGACAGGTAAAAAAATGTGACTGTGTGATCACATATAGGTATATACACAATATAAAATTGTGAACAAGGGAGGATACATGTTTTTTTTGCAGGTATTATCTCCGTACGTACGTAAATAGCGTTACGGCGTGGCTTCTGATTCAAAGAGCAGTCACAATCATCGCCATCATCATCATCATCGGGATAGAGAAGAAAATGGTAAAGTAAAGTCACAGGATGTGAGCCATGTCTCTGAGCCGATGAACATAATTGTGGAACCATCAATGTGGATGGATACTACATTGTACACACAGATACACAACTACTCCCCTATAGATTTCCCATATCTGATGGGTATCATACTCGTCGTAGTAGGATTACTCTGGGATATGTGTGCTGTTCTGTAGCTCCGTCTCGTCCAACTCGAATCAGCTACACAGGTAAATGAGCATCTGGAACAAAAGCAACAACGCCCGTCCTAATTAAATAGAACGTGAAACTGGGCTGGGCTCCACGGAAGTCCGGATGTCATCATCATCATCATCATCATGAAACTGGTAGGGCAGTTCATTCAATACAGGATACGTATGACTTTGTACAAATCACATTAGAAAAAAGACATAACGACAGAGAGCGATAATGGTCGATAGTAGAGCCAGAGCCAGGAGAAGAGAGAGAGAGAGAGAAAAAAACGAAAATGTATAGATATAGTTTTGGTTTTCAGGATATTCGAGAAAAAATAATAACTATCTCAACGTTTCGTTTTTTTTCGTTCTCTGCTGTTTCTAGCTGTCGACAAGTTTCAGTTTGAAAGTGTCATTGGATATAGTATGTGGAAAATGGAAGTGATGAGCAGGGTAGTAAATTATATGAAGGTATATAATCGTCAAACGTTCAATAGGGCTCGACGACACCGACACCACCCATTTCGAAATAGGTTTTTTTTTGTTTCGACGAGGGAGCACCAACAACCAACCAACTTTTAATGTGCTCTCTTCTCATATTTCGTTCTTTTAGCTTTAGCCTGTCAAGGGTCATCGCGCAGAGGTTACAACCATTTATCTGCAAATTATGCATGCAGCCAAGCACACACACGGGCAGAGTGACACATTATGTATGCTTTTTAGTGACTAGTGACTACAAAACCATAATCAAGATGATGATGATGATGATGCCGGTGGTGTGGTGGTGGATGGAAGAGACGACGACGACGAAAAAGTCAACTTGGGATGCCACACAGTTTCCTTTGCCTCCTGCCTCCTCATGTCCTGATGATGATGGTGGTGGTGGTGATGGTGATGCTCTCTCTGATGATCTCAACATCCGCTCTGTTTGCTGCCGGATTTGCATTGCAAAATATTTACCAACAAAAAATTTTTTTTTCCCTCTCCATGTTCTCCTCACTGAGCACTTTTTGTATATATTAATACAATGTGTGGCGGAATAAATGGAGAAAAAAACGACAGGAGGTGGATATTTCGTAGGGGGAACAAACAAAAAAAAATTATAAAAAATGTAGGTATTGAATTTTTCCCATTCATTCAGTTGTAGCTGTTGTTGTTGTTGTTATTAATACAATAGGCTACTCTTTCAAAACTCTCATTATCCCCATTATGCGTAAACATCAATTGTGTAAAAAAATCATCTTAAAGCTTTGCTTTATTATTGTGCTTTAACCTTCGCTCTCGCTCTCTCTCTCTTGAGGAGATAGGGTTATATGCCCAAAAGGTGACGGTTGGCTGGTTTTGCGACATCCACGAACCACCCGAGCCCTCTTCCTCAAACCAATGAACTATGACACTCATTTGCAAGGCTAATCAGCTCATCATCATCATCACCACCAACCATCCCTAAATGCTTTTTAAAAAACTGAACTCGACCGAAAACTATATTATAATACCACCGTCATTATGTCTCCTTCTTTTAAACGCCATGCGACGATTACGAAAATGTCTGCATGAGTCTAACTCACTTACAGCTCCATTAAAACATGAAACAGGGTTAAAAGGGGAATCGGACTCGAGAGTTGAAATCATTTTTGGGATGTTGTTTGTTGCTGAAACTATAATATGTGCTGTGCATTTGTAGTTGGAACGGATTTTTTTAGGGGAAAAAAACTAATGACAATGAAAATGATGAGCGTGATGATATTCTTGGCTAATGTAGCATCGTGTTCATTACCAGTGTCGAAAAACAGGGCAGTTTCGTTCTACTTGTGAGAGTTGAAATGAATGAGTAAGAGAGAGAAGAGCAGAGATGAGCCCTTCTTCTCTCGCTCTCTACATGTGACTCTTTTTTCTTCTTCTTGTTTTTCCTGCCATGGGTTGTGTGTGCGATTAGGCCGTAAGTCGTGAGAATGGAATCGAGGAAAAAGAGAGCTGAAATCGTGATTTCTTCCTTTCAATATCACATTATATCCCGAGCTGAGTGACTATGAGATGCAACCCCTGAGTCGACAATTTTTTTTCTCTCTCGAGGAACAGTCATTTCCCTCTGCATAATGCATGTAGATAACATTAAAGAGCATGGCTCGCACACGGCGTGAACATTGACAAGAGTGAAGAGAGGAGAGGGAGTGTGCATGTGGCTCTCTGGTTTTATTATTATGCTACCTATACCTACCACCCCACCGAGACCGACCCTTTAACCCTAATACAAGGAGAAGAAAATATAATAATAATTTCGTGTCAGGTTATCATGAAGAGTGATCGTCATCCTTTTGGACTGAATGCATTATGATCTAGACAATATTATGGATATTGAAAGATGATTGTTCCCCAAAAATCTTGCTTGCTTGTTTGTATAAAGCTCAGAAGGTTTGTTCAGTTCAGAAGATATTATGTTCAATGTAATGGTTCGACATTAGACATAGACATGTGGAAGAAGAAGAAGAAGAAAGCAAAATCGAGAGCACACACGAACTCGGGAAATAAGTATAACAATTTAGTCCACATCCACACACAGACACACACACACACATGCATCCATATCATCATCTCAACTCCCTTTTTGCATATCAAAGCGAAACTTTTGTGTGGTGCAGTGAGTTCCAAGAGAGTTATTGCGGGAGAGCACGTAAAAGCAAATCACCTCGGCTCACTATCAACTCCCCCATCTAACATCTCTCGCGCGGTGCCATTCATCCAGAGGAGGAAAGAGGTAAACCCATTTAATTTCAATCTAGTCAAGAGCCCCGCAGCCCAAACAGAAGAAGAAGAAGAAGGAGAGAAGAGAGAACTAACAAGAAGCTAGATAAATTTTGTTTGAGCCCGTCATGCATATCGACGGCGGCGGCGGCGGAGGTAGCGCAACCGTATTGTCTATAATGGACGGCCTATTAAGTACAGAACACACGGAAAATCTGAGTGACTGTCTGACTGTCTTGTTTGTTGTTTTCCACCTATTCCACCATTCATTCATTCATTCATTGCCATTACATGTCTTGCTCCCATACTTCCTCTCCCTCTCTCTGAATTTTCTCCAGCCAGACCTTTGCCTCCGAGGAGAAGAAGACTCTTAACTGAAGGACTAAAAAGGGATTGATAGCCTCTTATTGTTATTTTGCCAGACTAAATTATCATTTAGTTGTTTCCATTCCGCAATCCTTTTGTGTAAAATCCCAACTTCCTCTCCACCTCCACCACCTCTCCCTCCCTCCTTTGCCTCCTGATGAATAATTTTGTTTGCATTTGGTTGACAATACAGGAATAACAAAGAGGGGGAACCGGGGGCACAGTAAATAAATCCATTTTCATTCATTCCGTCGTCAACCAAGTCAAAAACAAATATCATCACGAGAAATCTTGATGTAGACACACTTAAAGGTTGCACGAGAAAAAAAAATGCCTAGAGCTCAGAGTTCACAACATTGGAGTCAACTCCAGAGAGAGTACCCAAAAAGCCCAAGTGGATAGGTAGTAGGTAGGTGGTGCGCGCACACGTTGGTTCTGGGAAATTGGCGAAAGATGACGAATTTGTGGGGCAAGGGGAAAACAATGGGTGACGGCTTCGGCGGAAAAAAGGTGGGTTGCCAGCAACTTCAATATAAACGAACGAGCCACGTTATGCCACATTACCCTATTAATATTCATGTAGAACCAGACTGTAATACTGGCATTAGGAGGAAAATAATAGGGAGTTTTTTTGTGTACAAGTACAACTCTTGCAAGCAAACACAGGGTTGTTCTGTTTTGTTGTTTGTTAGTGAAATCTACAGGAAAAATCAGCTCTGCAAATGTGACAAAACGGGAATGTGGAAGAAGGCGGGCGGCGGGTTATGTTATGGCATGGCTATAGTGGAAAGTGGAATGCTATAGTTTTAGGGTGCAGCAAGAGCAGTGCAGAGAGTATATATATATATAATATTATGCCACTTTATAGGTTTATTACTGGCTCTAAGGAACCAATAAGTGGATTGGTGTTTACAAAATTTGCATGAGTCACGCAATAGATACCAATTTGCAAAGAATTATTAGGGTGAAATGATGATTATATTGGTGGTGTGTAGCAAGGCATAAAATGATAGCAACCCTCAACTCCGTCCTCCTGCCTAACTACAATGGAAGACGACGAAGAAGAGAGAGGGAGAAAAAAAGACACGGGTATATAATACATTAGGGAGAGGGGGGAAAATGTCAGGAAAAAGCTGTCTTCCTCAATCAGCATCCATATCTCAACCTGGTTAATATAGCCTGGAGGGAGGAAAGTTACAAAAAAAACACACGCTTTCTATCGAAACTTTGACCACCACACCACTACTCAAAAGCCACCTACTCCATCTGCAACTACACGAGACGAGACGACGACGACGACTTCAGTGCAAACATTTTTATGTGGCGCATTACTCCAGTTATTATTATTATTGCCTCAATCGACCCTCTCTCCACTCTCCACTATTTTTCGCCATCGCTTCTTATTATCCCCACTAATGCGTATAGAGAGGACGCAGTTTACATGATTAGGATCACACCGATTTTCTCTTCACCAATTCAATCCAACTTGAACACAGCATATTCTCACTCCTCTCTCTCTCACTCGCTCGCTCGCTCCACCGAACTGGCTGAGTGGGAGGCTAGAGGGGAAAAAGGAGTACATAATGTACACAAATAATATCACAACCATAAAATACGAGGAACACGGCGGACGTGACCATTTGGTTGTGATCCATCCATAATATATAAGTGCCACCTTGTCTTGCTCGCGGAGAAACGGGGAGAGAGAGAAAGAGGGTATATTTTAGATATCAATAATTTCCATGTTTTTTATACGTGGCTATGAGAGGGTGGTGGTGGTGGTGGTGTGCTTTTATTATCCGGTCATATAACTTTCTATATGAGCCACTGCCGCTGCCGCCAGGTTAGGTTAGCATCATTCCAGAGAGAGAGAGAGAAATACACGTATATTAAGTCCTGATCAAATGGAGTATGCCCACCTCTTCGTATTATATTATACATAATACAGGATGCAAGTGTGTGTGACACAACTTTTTACAACGGAGCTAGCACGCCGGCAACAACACCTACGACAACTTCTTTTTATACCACACACTTTCCGGTTTTATACACTTGTATATATACACAGAGCGGGTTGTGTTTTTTTTACAGAAAAAAATCCCTTTTTTCTCCGTAAATTGGAGAAAGGCAAAAGGGGAAAAAAGTTTGAATAGGCAAGTTTTTTTGTTGAGGGAAAAAAGGTGGGTTTTTTTGTAAAGGTATGTTAGTTACATTTCCTCCCGTTTAGAGATATACTTACCTATACACACACGCACTTTGTAAAGAAAAAAGATCAATACGTATTCGGGGAAAAGGTAAGTGTATGGATGGCGTATGTATGGAGGGAAAAGTTGTAAATAAAGTGTACCGACGAGGAAGAGGAGAGAGGACGGTGACGACGACGACACGACGACTTCAATCCTATTGCTTCAACCAGTTTTTTTTCTCTTTCTTTTCTAAACTGTCTGTTTCCTTTTTTGAAAGCCATCATCATCATCACCAGGCCAAGCTTTGCATACAGCCTATCAAAGAAATGGCTTGTATATGCACTGGGTGAACATTAGAGGGAAAAAATGCACGGCGAGTATTTTGTGGCGGAGCACTGGTTGGTTGGTTTGGTTGTGTGTGTGTGTGTGTGGCTGTGTGGTATTTTTCCGCTTTCACAAATTCCCCTGTTGTATTCTCCTCGGAAAAGCTGTTTTTTTATCGCTTTTAATAATATCCTACTTCCGAACTACACGCTCCTATCTGGCAATATTATCACGTTCTATTGTGCTCTCCTGCTCCCAACTCTCCCGATCTCCATTTTTGGTTCTACATGTGCTTTTTTCCTTCCTTCTTTCTTTTTTTTTGAGGATTCCTGTTTCAGAGTTGAGGAATTTGTTACGGTTCTAAAATAAAGAAGAAGAAGAAGAAGAGTAGGCACACGAGGCGGACTTGGGATGACAGAGAGTGAGTGGGTGAAAGCAAGGAAATGTGTGGATGCATCATCAACCAGAGAAAAGATGAATAACGTGGACTTTTAAAAAAAGATGTGGAGAAAGTGTACATAACATAACCAACAACCCTACCCCTTTTTCTCCAACTCTCTCCATCTCCTCTTATATGCACACACAGCGCAGAAGAGGATATTAAGATGGGAGATTTTTTGCCGAGAGAAACATCCCATTTTAAATGTAACGGGAAAAGAGAGATGGAAAAATGGAGTGAAGAAAAGGAAGGAGAGAGAGAGAGAGAGAGGGAATAACATTTTAAACAACATCCATTGTTGTCAGCATCGCAATCATCAACATCAACATAATCATTGCGCGTCCTTCTCCCTCTTCTTCCTTCACTTCACAACCGAGAGGAATATTATTGGAGTGAGTTGGAGTGTGCAAAAGAAAGAGCCACTACCACCGCACCACCACCACCACCACCACACTACTCCCACCACTGTCATTCCACCCTTGTTTATTGTACCCTGCTCGAATCCAACTCTGGAGTTGCATAATACTCATTTCAAAAAGAGAGAAAAAGAGACAGGATGCCACTCTGCCTGCCAAACTGTGTAGGCTACAAAAACATCATCTCTCCAGAAATGAAATGAAATCACTCCGAGAGTACGTACAACTACAACAACTACTCCAACTCACTCCTCCTGAATCTCTCTACTCTGTGCACTTCTAGTGTGCATAGTATATTGCTCTGCACACTACATTATCCTCATCCTCCTGCTTTATCATCACCCAAATGCTTAAAACTTGTATGTTTTCATTGTTTAAAATATCTGAGAAAAAGAAGAGGAAGAGGAAAAAGTGAGGGAATGCATTGAAAATGATGGGAGCCATTTCATGTGTATATGTATTTTAAGTGTCAGATGATATTTCACTTTATTACTAAATATACATATTATTTTCGCATGGAATTCCTTCTTCTCCTTGATCCCCAATCCAGTTTTTGGATAGGGGTATAATATATATCAAGTGAGAAAAGTGGCGAATTGATGATGATGATGGTGTGGTCGTGGTGGGTTGCTGTTTGACGACGCGATGATGAAATCCATAAGCAAGTTGTTTTATTTTCTCTAGCTCATGTGACAAGACAGGTCTGTAATTGTAAATACAAGAGTTTTGGAATGGGTTTGCCTGGCTGGCTGGGTTGGGATGGGAAACGTATGTACACGCATTTCAACTCCCCGTTTCCTTTCCTCCCCTCGTGTCTGTTTGCTCTCAATGATTTTTAATGAGTGACACTTTTGTAATTACAACAAGGCCAAAACTAAATGCTTGACATGGGTAGGTATACATACATATATAGAGATAGAGATATATAGAGAGAGGAAAAAATGTAAAAACTAGAAACAACTTCCTTAAACCATGTGTACTTTGAGTTGCTCCTACTGGTTTTGTGTAAAATACGTTCATCGAATGGATTTGCAATAGACGACTTTCATACTCGGTCGGATGCAGTGTGTATATGTATATATGAATTGGGTTGAAAGGGGAAAAATGTTTGCCACCTGGTTGTCCTGGCCACCGCCACTATACATTGGAGAAAGTCAATAGAGCCAGCCACAAGGGTCGTCTGACTTGGTGGCTGGAGGAGGAAAGGTTCCATCCAAAACCCGTTTTTTTTTCTCTCCTACTTTCCTCTTCACTTCAACAAAATACACAGAGGATACGACGGGAAAGGAAAGGATCAAGCATTTTTTCTTGTCGTCAATCCACAGTCCAAATAACACACAGCACACACCAACCAGAACCACACACACACATCCACATTTCCACCATCCATCCACCAGTTTTACACTTTTAGTCAAAGTACAAACAAGCGAGTAAGCAGAAAAAGAGAAGGGGTTTCCTTTCTTTGACTTATATGCTCGAAGGATTACTTTTTTGCCTCTTTGAAAAGGAGAGAGAGAGAGAGAGAGAGAGAGAGAGAGCTGAACTTTTTTGATGGTTGCATTTTCGGGAGGGAATATTACACAGCGTGGAGGAGTGTGTGTATGGAGGAGAAGCCAGTCCCTGGCATTTATTTTATATGACTTTGACTCCAAAGAATTACATTTTCCGTGTAAAGTGCTCCTCTCATTCTCAAAACTATGGAATTTTATGCACGAAAAAATAAGGACATTTGTAGGTTTTATATAAGGCGAACTAGAGGCTCTCTTCTTCTCTCTCTGGAAGATCAATAAATTTCCCTAAGGTTCTTGGACTCGACTCTTCAACCTTTTGACATGATCGAGCTGCTGCTCCACCACTCTGTCCAAACATTTTAGAACAAGGAAAGCCCTATAACTCTTCATCGTGTGCTCCTCGCCCAGATCCATCTTATCCTTTATACATATCCCACCATTCCCACCCAGCCAGCAGCTCCTTTTCCCATTTTCCATCCACCTCACTCACTCACTCAAGCCTAGCCAGCAATTTACAAAATAGGAAGAAAAACGGGGGAGAAAAAAAGTCGAACAATCGGGGCTTCTGGGCCTACTTGAGGAGTAGTGAGTCCCTCTAATTGCTCCTGGTACAAGGGAGTATTGGCCCTATTATTATTTTGGCATGGATAGGAAATCAAATAATAATGCAGTTTAGCCCGGTGGTCACGAAAAAATCCCGGCCTTCACTCCTTCACTCCAGCCAGTTGGCCTTGCGCCGCATGCATATATACAGAAAGTGATTTTTCCATCATAACCCGTCGGAGTGTAGGTACTTTGCCTTCCGTGTAGCATGCATTGCATTAAAGTCTGTCCTCGCAAAAAAAGAGGGAAAGAAAAAATACCGGGGAGTGGGTCGGGCTAGACACGAAGCTGATCAGAAATTCTGGGCAAGTGGCTCCTCCGTATCACATCACATCATCGTTACATCTCATCCTCAGTATCAGTCTATATTATGCACGTCATGATCGTGATGATTGAAGAGGGTGCCTTCATCCAAAAAAAAGGATTGAGTGTACATCCTCCTCCTCCTCTGTTCCATGTGCATATATACCCTTCCTTTTTATAGAGCCATAATGACATTTACAATAACGCAGTTTAAGGAATAAAAGACGCGCTATACTTTTTCATTTGCTCAAGACAAAAAAATCAATCTTTCACTTTCCTCCTCTCCAGTCTATCATCTTTTTTTACTCTCTCTCTCTCTCTCTCTCTCGGCTGGAAATTGTTTGCGGAAAAAAAGTTGGAGAAAGTGTAAGTGTTTTAAGTATTACAATAGACAAGACTTTTTTTCCTGAACACTCCCCTTTTGCCTCACTGCTCGAGAGTTGGAGTTTTTGGAGCCAGAGCACATAACTCACGTTTTTATGTGATGTATACTTGCCCAAAAGGTAAGTGAACTCTTTTGAATATATACCTATATATATATATATATATATTCCCCTAGTCGTCGTTTTTTGGTTGGGTGTTCCTCCTAGTTTTTTTTTCAGAAAATTATTGA